>CM031235.1:459342810-459485488 GCA_018340775.1 Taxus wallichiana var. yunnanensis | reverse complement strand
TGGGTTACATTGCTTTTCGAGTCATATTTCACCAAACAGGCGCTGTAATAAATCAGATCACGCTACATTATAACTTGCGACAAACTATCTAACAAGGAGGGTAGAAGAAACACCTACCAAGGAATGTGTATAGCAGCCCACAAAGAGTTCGATTTCTAGTAGGAACATATTATTACTAAGGTATGCATGTCCTTTGAGTTTGGCTGATAAAGGCACACATTTTCTTAATTAGCATAAATCAAAAATTTTATCGATGAGTTCATGGATTACACACTCATAAGACTAAAATTCTATCATCCTTAATGTGAAATCAAACCGCTCAGGATTTTAAAAATTTGAGCCACACATTGACAAAAATTTGTGACATTGGGAATAAAGGATCGGGATGATAAAGCATATGCAGTAATTTCCGGTATATAGAATAATATATAAAAGGTTAAAAAAGCCACACCATTTTAATTAGTATTCTGCAAAAAAATCCTTTCTTCTTACATGGAATCTCATGTTACCTTCTTTGCGTATTGACATTACATGCTGGTCTGAACGATAGTGAGAAAGCTTAGAAGAATAGATTAAAAAGATAATTCAGGCTTGATGATGTGGCGATCCATAACACGCTGGAGTCGTGAAGTATAGAAAAGGTCAAACGAAATCATGGCATAAATTTAAAACGTATGATAAGGGAACTTTGAGATTGGACAAATGGTAAATTTCTCAGTGACTTTAAGTTCTTGCACCATCAAGGGAAAACTTAAGGTACATTGTCTGGGGCCATGTGTTATCACTTTACATCCTTAAAACAAGCACTTCCAGCTTATAAGCACTTCATGGAACATGACTCACCCGATTATTTCAATGGGTAGAGACGTTTCTACTATAAATAATCTCTTCTGGTATTTGTAATAAGACAAGATTTCCTGCATTTATATTATATTTTCAATTCTATACTTCCCCTAATGTGTTTCTTATTTATCATCATGTCCTGCTTTCAATTTATTTGGTGTGTTGTGAAATAAGCATGTGCTTAATGTGTTTAAAGCTAATTATTACATTTAAGCATGATTATGCGTGAAAGGACTAGCACATATACTTTAGTGTGGGGTGGTTGGGTTTATATTCAAGTACAATATTTTGGGAATTGGAAAGGTGAAAGGGAATAACCTGCCATGGGTGCTCTTCAATCAAAGTATTTCCTTAAAAGTTAATACAAAGATAGAGACGGAATGAAGGAAAGTATAACGCAAGGTAAGTAGATTCCATAACAACTTTCAATTAATAGCGCAATGACGAGGTACTTGGGTAAAAGGGAAGTGTGGCCGAGGATAAGTTCATGGACCAAAGGGTAGGAAGGCATGTTAGAAGGGTTATAGTTGAGGTGTGAAGATGTAATGCTAGAGAAAGGATGAATTGGTCAATTAATGAGAGAATATTTGCAAAGTGAAGAGTAATAAAATGCATAAAAAAATTGAAAATCTAGGTAAAGGGATGTGAATTCATTTTCACCTATTATGCTGATTAAGATTATTTGAAAAAATAATTATACGTAAAAATACAAGTGATAAAATTGAGGTCCGAGAGGTGGGAAACCAACTTCATGATGAAGAGATCTATGCATGTGTGAAGAGTTTCAAAGTCATCTGGGTGGTAAAGGCTCTGAGTGGAAGCGGCAAGGCGAGAAAAAGAGAGTACGTGCATGCACTTTCACCTAGGGCAATAACTCGAATCAAGCTAGGTTTGATTTTCATCATTGTAGAATTCAACAGGTGAGGATCTATAAAGGATTGTATAAGCGCGTAAATGGAACCCTAGAAAGTACTGGGCAAAGCAGGAAAGATGCAAAGTTAAGAAGGTGGTCAGAAGAATAAGAGGATATGGCTCCCTGAAAGCAATTTTCATAGATGCAATATCCATAAAGCATTACTCAAAGCTTAAGAGGGATTCCTTACATACTAAGAATCAAGCGTGAGTGATTATAACTAATGTATCACGTAGAATAAGAAAGATCTTTGATGCTCTTTGTTGAATATGAAGATAAATAAATGCAATGATGGAAATACATGCCTATATAGTATGACGATGTCGATTTAGAAGGCCTTTGCTAAGATAGAGTTTACTCAAATATATGAACTCCCATACTTCAAGATATATGATCCCTTGTACCAATGGCTCATGATTATAGTCCACTAATATTTTTGTACTTTATAGTGATGCAGAGCTAATAATTTAATCCACACTCATATCCATGGTAATAGTGGTTAAATAAGTAATACATGAAAATATTTGTGAGATGATATAATGTATAAGGCCACAATATTAGAGACCAGTAAAGGAGTCTGGGTATACAAAGGATTTATGTGGCATGGATATTGATAAACCGAATAAGTATCAAAGTGGTGTAAGCATCCTGCATATCTGTTACAAAAATATAAAGGATTAGGGAAAGGTGGTCATAAGTGAACACCATGGCACTGCACATTGCCAAAAAGATGTCCAAGGGGGTAGTCTACAACATTTCGCACTGTATATTATCAAACTACTCTATTGAGGAAGTACATACAAAGGAAGAAATATAAGCTTGAGATGTTCTTTATCATTGGTGTTCAGGGGAGACTGCAGTACCCTGACGGACTTGCAAAGGAGCAAGATAATGTGACTATCCTATAGTAATACAAGTCACTCCGCATGAAAATGCTTCAAAAAGTACTTGGGTGAGGAGAATCCATGATAGAACAAAGCCAAGTTAAATCGGCTGGAACCGGGTATGATAGGCTCCACGTGGTCTTTGAAGAAGAATAAGGCATCCCCAAAGACATGCTCGGTGGCTGGAAAGGTAGGTTTAGTTCATTATATACTCAGCATTTCAGATAGCACGGTTTTCCATATTGGGATGGAGCAGTACGGAGCCTTTCTTGGCAAGCTTTTCCATATGCCTTCACAACAAGGTACTTCTAGGTGTCAATACATGGTCTCTCAATATGATTTTCAAAGGACTCACATTCAATAAGCATAAGGAATATTGCAACTACCACACACCTTACAGGAAGAAATATGTGTATCCGGTGGCAGTGGTGTATATATCGAAGACTCATTTTAGATTTATCGACAATTAAACCAATAAGTTCGATGTGGGAGATATTGAGAAGCAATCGTGTACCTCCAACTAAATCCAAATTTGGGGAATAAAATTATGTGGAAGATGGGTTCACAATTCCAACACCACCAAAGGGTAAGGCACACAATGGAGAACATCCCAAATGTCTAAGCCCATAGAGCCAATTAAAGCCGAGGGATGATAAGCATGAGGATAGTGGTGGTTTGGAGCACAGAGGCAGAGACATCCTATGAAAAGGATGAAGTCGAGTGCGCCACTACACCACCTCAACCACAAGAGGGGGATGATGAGGAACCTGATGCAGTCCAAGGAGAGTGGATAGATTTAAGGGTGTCTGCAGAGAGCAAGGACTCAAGGAGCTACTCCACAAACAAGCAGGGCAAAATCACCCAAAATATCTCCATAGAAAGAGACAACCAAAAAAAGGAGAAGGAAACTAATTTGAATGAGGAGGAAGAATCAAAGTTAGAAAGTGTGCCTCGAATTCCTCCTGACACCCTCCGCAGAATGTAGAAAAAAAAGATGAAGAAATGGGCTGTGATGTAAGAGGAGGAAAAGGGAAACATATGAGACACTCCATAGATATAGTGCAAGACATGGAAAATCTAGAAGCCTGGGTTCCCAAGCATCCTTGGTCTAAGAACAAGAGATAGAGCACATTTCACCACCATGGGTTATACAGAGGATGACAGGTAAATTTTCCACACCCATATCTAGAGAATATCATCATTGCCAAAGGAATTATATGAAGTATAGAAATTAATGGATTTAAGATATGGACACAAAGGCACACATGAGGAATCAATTATCATGGTCCATGCACACACACATGGATGAGCTATATTTTAATGTATGTGAGGATTCATGTGGTCACAGAGGTTGAAAAAGACACCTCATGCTAGACATGATAGTAAAAACCTCATCATGTCCATGTCGTGATGAACAGTGAGTTAAATGTATTAGTGAAAGTCTCAACAGAAAGGTAAGGTGGAATATGGAAAAGGATTCCATAATTAGGGGCGCCTGTGGAAGAGAGATTAAAAATAAGGATGAGGAAAATAATGCACCTAACGTAGTAGAAAGAGAGTTGGTATAGAAAAAGAACACTATATTTATAAGCATACTGCAAAGGAAATTGTGATAATTTACAAGATATAGGCCACACATGGAGCTAAAGGCAGTACCACCGACATTGACATTTCAACAATACATTAAGCGAGGGAAATTTGGTGACCTGTAGTACTTGAAAATGAGCCCTCCCGCATTACGCCAACACAAAAGGATCTATGCACAAGAGGTAGAATGAGAGAAGGCTTCAAAGTGATGTGGAAGATTACATCCTAATGTGAAGGGTCAGTCAAAAGCACTCGTGAAGAATTACTAAAGAAATCAAACTAAGCTCCTCGGGAATATCCGCAGGAAACTCCGTAGGTGCTCATCAACATAAAAACCTATAGGATAACAATGAGGTCTGTGAAAGCAATGAAGGATGAAAATTTGGGTCATATAGAAATATTATCAATGGTTAAACAAAAGGTGAAGCCACAGAAGTAAAAGAGTAAGAACCACACAAGACTCATAAGATCTTAGGAAACCCATTATAAGATGGATTTACTAGAGAGAAGGATGAATTCAATTTCCAACATTGTGTTGGTATTGTAAAATGAAAAAGGGGAGATTACAAAGGATGAATTAGAGTCCATTGTTGTGGGGACATTCCGTAAAAATTGTAGAGGAAGCACTCATTGAGTGGAAAATTCAGTAGAGGCTGAAATAAAATAGAAATATCCCGAATTATTTGTTCGTATCTAAAGAAGAGACTCCAGCAGAGTAAAAATATTCTTTCCATTCTTTCCATTCTTCTATTATTTACTTTAGTTTTTGGAGATGACCATTTTCAGGGTGATAATGAAATTAGTGTGGGGTAATGTTGATCAAAGAACACTTGAAAAAAATCACACAAGAATTCCACACAGGGAAGTGAGTCATATTCGTAGGCATGAATTAATAGGAGAACACATGTGTGGGTAAGAGAAGTACAACTTTTTAGGACTTAATCAAGCTTTTCACTCATAAAGGTCTATTTTTAGATATGGGTATGAGAGCACACAAACAAGGTATAGATGTGCACACCATGCATTAGCTATTTTCGGAGGATTGGATACTTAATCATTTTTGCATGAACACATGCCAGAATAGATCTACCACCACAAGCCAGGCAAGAGGTAGTCTCATCGCTAGCGCAATTGCATGTGTGGCTAGTTTTGTAAAGGCGTGTGGTTAAGAATAAAAGCATACGACCTATTTTTGGAGTTGAGAAACATGCTGAAAGGGCATGTCCCCACCCTTATAAGTATGTAGTGAATTATGTAATAGAGATATAGAGACATACATAGAGGATGTATGTACAAAGTTATGTTGTTACACACATGCTACTGTTATTGTAATGAATCTTTTTTATAGTCACTGTATTGAATATAATGATGGACAGTTCCTTAATCTAAGTGTTAGGTTTTTTGTGTATCTGAATCTAGTATGTTTTTTATGTCATCATGGTTAGTACTTAATTTTGTTCTCCCTTAGGTATAGAATTGGTATGCTCTGTAGAATGATGAGCTTGTAATAGAACTATATGGGGTAAGTCTCCATAATGCTAACATCCTGCTATAACAACCATAAAGAGGGACTTCCCAAGTACCTTGCGTGCTTTTAGGTGAGTTCTCACTTAGGCCAAGTGGTGTTTAGCAAGGAGTGTCAGTCCTACCATTTGAGTTCATGTTACCTTCACCGCATATAACGTGCATGGAAGATTAGCCGATGAGCTTGAAGCTATGTCTGGAAGAAACATGATTGAGAAATTAATGAAATTAGACTAAAGATGGTCACTGTGATGTGGAGCCGAAGACCTAGAAAGAAAACTTAAAGCATGGCATGATCATCACATTGAGAAACAAGATTTTTGAGGTTGGGTATATGGTTTTACTATATGATTCCAAGTTTTCTCGTGTCATCCGAGGAATCTAAAAGGCTATTAATTTAGCCCTCGTGATCATCTCTTACATCCTCAATTTAGGTGCATGTTAGCTTGCAAGGGCCGGATGGGATGAGATTACAAGGACACTTCAATGAGAGTAGGTTGAATCCCTAATATAAATAAGTATTCTTGGTGTTTCAGAATACTTAGTAGTGTCATGCTAGTTAGAATAAACTTTCCTTTAGTTCATTTTTGTGTTTCCCTTCATTGTTCATCCCTTTATGTTGTTTTGTTTTGTGCCACGTGTGTCAAGAACTACATTACTATTTACAAGGTTGTGTATGAGAGGACTCGCACATCTTTTAGTGTGATGAAGTGATGTGAAGTATGTTTCAAAAGAATACAAGTGTAAACTGGCAGTGCGAGAAGTCGTGGTGAATGGCTCTCAAGTAAAGGACTAAAGGTACGTAAGGTTAATATGTGCGTACATAAGAGATAGACATAATCTGGTCTTGTGTACAATAAACCTCAAGAAAACATGGCACAAAGAAAAAGGAATAACGCAGAACAACATGAGGTAGTGCGAGGGAAAAATAGGAAAATGACAAGAAGCTACGCTTTAACATTATGAATGCGTGCATAAGAGCTTTCATTCAAGTTGATTTTTGCACACCAAAAGTTAAGTTGTAAAGGGCTTTCATGCGTGCAAGATGTGTGGTGCATGGAAAAGGAAATTAAGACTCGCTTAGTGGAAAAATAATATGCATTTAATATTTAATTATGTGTGTAAAAGTGATAGAGCATTTAATGTTGGGAAAAGATAAAAATATAAATAAAAGGTCAAGCACTTCAATATTTACACTGTGATTACGTGTAAGGAAGAAATCTCTATTTAACTAGTAAGGCATCCAAAGCAAGATATTTATGATGAAGGAAGAATTTGAGATATTTGAAGTGCATAGGTAGGGTAAATTCACAAACAATTAGGCAAAAGGAGTACACTGGTGTGGGAGAAGTTACAAGCAAGAACCGTCTTGTGGAAGGGTTTTTCAGTTAGGTTTGTGACTAGTGGCACGAATGTTAGAAGGATTTTTTCTATAAGATCAAGCTGGGGCTGGATAGGAGGGGTAAATAAGAGAAATATAGAGAAGTTATATGTACTAAACCAAATGTAAATATGGGCACCTAGAAAACAAACCATCTCACCAAAGAATCAAAACAAAATGGTAAGGAAAAACAATAGCCACTGAGAGAAAAATGAAGAATGGTACTAAAGACGTAGTGACTCAGATGAGGTGTTATTGGGAAAATAATGGAATTTTACTCTAAGGAAGATGATAGTGAGCAATTATAACCAACGCACAACTACAAAAAGACAAGGAGATGGCCTCTATAATTGGGTGCACCCAACCAAAAAGAGAATGCTAGAAGGCATGCCCATTTATAGTGACAAGGTAAATGTTAAATTGAGAAGTAAGCAGGTCATTGTGAATTTCATGAACTACCATACTTTAGAAAACTTTAGCACCTCTACCAATAGATAATGGCATGTGTTCACGAAGACCACTTTTATTTTTGGGTACAAGATGTGCATAACTAACCAAAGACTTCCAAGTTCACAAAGCCTTATCCGTGAAGGGGATAACATTTATGATGCACCTGCTGGAAACGAGGCCATCAAGGAAACAATTTGATGCATATGAATATAAGAAAGGATCATGATAATTTGACATTGCGAGATCCTTGCACTCTATGATGAGGATGGTCGAGTGCTTGGTAAGCTTAAGCTATGACCAAGAGAGATGGACTCCAAGTGAACAAGGGGAATGGCTAAAAGTGTGATGGAAAATATCTATGGGGACCATCTACAATCACTTGGTCTACCTTCATCGTGAGATGAAATCATTAGAACGCACAAGAAGGCAAGAAGATACTATTCTGCAAATGTCCTCTCATAATTATCTTCTTAGAAATTAGATTGTCCGATGGGTGAGAAAGGCCTTTTTTGGGAATACCAAAAGAGGATCCCCACCCACGAAAATGGTTCGTAAAATATACTTGTGAGACAATGACATCCACTCATAAGGTGTGTTTAGAAAATAGTACAAGTGTGTGAGGGACAAGTTTGGGGGTGGAAAATGGATAATTCTAGAGCAATTACCCACACCATGTAAGGAGAAGTAGAATCTTCATAGTATATTAACACTTCTACATTGGTAGATTTAGTTTGACAAGATGAAACAATGAGCCCATGGTGTAAGCTTCCTCTTCCTCTCACCATGCTATACTTCCAAGCTGGGCAGGAATATATTCAAAGTGACCAAGATATTAAGGTTTGACTTTGGGAGGTGGATCAAGACCACGTAGAATTGCGCAGGAAGTTTATTTACCCTAAGAAGCGCATACGTGAGACATATGTCTTCAATAAGATACAAAATGACATGAAACTAATGACTTTTCCAATCATGCAGATATGGCTACTACAAGGATATACTTTCACATCCTGCCATAATTTGAAAAAATGTCATATACTTGGAAAATGATGTATCCATCCCTCGAGGATGCTACACGTGAGCAAAGAAGCCCGTGAAAAGAAGAGGGAAAGGGAAGACGACAAATAGACCAAATTTTAGCGGCTACATAGCGTTTGTAGAAGTGCACTTGAGGACAAGTGTTAAACCCAAGATTATGGCATGCAGAAAGAAGTCCTCCAAAGGAAAGTAAGGATTCCATAAGAATAAGTGCCGGAGTACAAGGAACCCATCACCTAGGGGAGAGGAATCACCAGAGGAGGAGGAGGAGAAGGAAGCAAACTCTCTACCAGAATAAGTGAAGGTGAGATAATAAACTGAGCATGGAGGATACAAAAGCTCGAGGCCTATATAGGTGAGGAGGGGATGATGATGATGATGAAGATGAACCAAGAGGTGAGGACCATCCTATCTATGAGGTTCATGAATCAAAGGAGGCTATGCTGAGAGGAAGAATAAAATTAATACGTCTTTTTCCAAGAGGGAGAATAACAAGCGAAGAAGAAGATACTCATAATAATAGGAGGTAAGTGAGGAAGTCACCAAAGAACATAGGACCCTCAAGCCTCACTATGGAATCAGATAGATGATGTTGTAGATAAGGAATTCACCAATATCATTAAATACCTAGTAGAGAAAGATATGGACTCATGACGTTAGACCTAGTGATGAAGGGGGAAGCAGAGAGAAAAGCATGAAAGGAATATGGCAGCATGGGAGGGGATCCTAGTTTTGCTGTGAGATTTCCTAAGGCCACGCCATGTATAGGGAGAAAAAGTGCAAAGGAATCACAAGTTTAGAGGATGGGCTATATTGATGACCCGAACAAATTTTGGTGGGCAGTATAGGTTCAAAGCACTCATTACCAATGGAGCAACTCTTGGGTATGTGGCATCATTTGATGAGGAAGGTGACACTTCTGTACAAGCGAAAATGATTTCTTGGGAATTTGAGTCCCCACAACGATGAACCGTAATCCGAAGTGAGCCAAGGGTGAAATAATAAAGGTACCAATTTAGTCAAAAGGTGACAACCCCTTGGTAAACACTCAAAGCGGCTGATGAGACGAATAACTTCGTGAATGTGCTGTCAGAATGAAGTTCTCAGTGCAATTAGAGTCAAATTATTTGGGAGGAATGATAGAGTGAAATTTTCTTGAGGCATGCATTTTACTGGATAAGAAGGAAGAGGAGTCTGAGAAAAGAAATAAGGATTTAAACATGAGGAACTAGTCGTTGCCTGCACTAAGGTATGAATTAAAGGAAGAGAAGGCAAGGGTACATAAAGTCTCCAAGAAGGTGGACATGATCACAAGCACCATTATCTTGAAGCATCTAGACTTGACACCACCCACACAAAGATATGAATCAATCATGTAATACCTAGAATACTTAACTTATGTTCTCACAATGGAAAGATGACCACTGGACTTGGAGTCTGTAAAGGAGGTATCGACACGTAAATAAAAAGAGGACAAGATGAAGGTTATGGCCATTATGGCCCTGGAAAAGAAAGTCCTTGTGGATGTAAAGGCCGACATGCTGATAACAAAGGCTACCTATGATGACTACACCAATAGAGATAGAGTGGCGAGAATTTTGGTCGCTACCCATGAAGAAGAGTTTGAGGAATTCCAAAAGAAGAACAAGGGGAATAGGGTGGAATGTGGAAAATTATAGCCAAGTGTTGAGAAGAATTAGAGGCTATTGAGTCCTTTTGAGGGGCTCCAATTAAGTAATGGATTAAAGAATTATATCTCTAGATCACCATGTGGATGGATGCACTTGAGGATAAGGGAAAGCAACTGAAGAGGTCAGGGAAACCATGAGAAAAGTATGGAGAAGGGCTAAACTTTGAAGAGGTGAGTGCCCTACTATCGGCGACCTTTTTAACAATCACAAAGTGAAGTCAATACACTGGAATAAGTCAGAGAAACTTGATGAAATATTTCCCTCATCTTGCATAAATAATCATAGTTCCCTCATTCTTTAATTCTTCCCCAAAAATTATTCATTCCTTTATTCTTTCTCAAAAAAATCTAAGGACTCGTAATTATTTATTCTTTTGAGAAAATGTTCCTGGGCGTATGGAGAATAAAGGTATTAGTGCGGAATTGTGTTGGCCCCAATTTATTTGGCCAAGTATATAGAGGCATGTGGGCATGCAAGGCCTATTTAAAGAAGGGTACACAAGGATAAAGCACGCAGAAAGGGTACTAGGATGGTTTAGTAAAATAAGTGGGCGACACACAAGGTAGAGTAAAGTTAGTTTGGGACTTTGGCTATTTGGTGCAGTAGAGATAGAACACGTGAAAAGTGTGACTCATAGTATGTGGAGTTGATAAGATGTCATCCTTAAAGCAATAGTGGAGGCCTGTAAAGGAATATACTTTTTGCTGATGGAACATTATAGAAGCATGCCATCATTGTAAAGATTTCATATCTGATCCTAATGGCATGATCCTATGGAGGACCAATTTGGACAATTGGTAAAAATCTCAGTAACTCCCACAGGGCTTGAAGAAATTAAGAAAGGCTAAAAATACAAGCTCCTCGATAAAGGAAAAGGAGATATTAGAGAGAGTGAGTAGATGAGAGGTGAAGTGATGCAAAAATAAAGGAGGGATTTATGGGCTGGGCTAGAGATCTATAGAAGAATGTCAGTATTAAGGGATGGGGTATATGTTTTTCTTTTTTATTATATGGGACTTAATTCCAGCTTGCTATTCATATGGTTCTAATTTACACTTCATCATTTTGTAAGTGTAATTACCTCTTGATAGATGTAATGTGATTACTTGACATGTTCAAGTACAAATAAATGAGGTTCATGTAGATCATACATATCTCTTTTTGTTATGTTTAGTGTGTTTCACATGAATGAACATAATCATTATGCATCCTCTTTCACTCATGGTTCAAACTCCATCTTTTTGTTAATCTTCTTCTTATCTGAATGAATATATTAGTGTAGCATTTACTCAAAGCTCTCAGTTGAATAATGAAGTTTCTTCTATCTTCTATTACGCATATATGATACATTTCTCAAAAACCTACATAAAGAGGGGCCCAAGCACCCGTGCACGCTCGGGTGACCGCCAACGCCCACCGGTGATAGGATGATGCGTGTGGGATTGTCCTTATTTGTTAAAGGGGTATAAAAATTGAATACAATTCCTTTAGTTTTATTATCCTAGATATTTCATGTCTACCTTCCTGTTCATTATCATCCCCATAACTCAATAGGATTCCTTCCTCTTCTTCAACCTAGGCCTCTCCAAACCTTAGGTTGTCATATAGTGTAATGGTTACTTCCCATTTGGTTATGCGATCTTAGTGGTCCCTATACCAATTTTAATTATATAAATTGTGTTCTATCATTGGTGCATCTCTTACTTTAGCCTCGATACCTAGTTGAACATATGATGAAAGTGCATGTTTTTAGACACATTTTTTTCCTACCATACATCCTCTTGGTTAACCAAACATGAATCATTGTTTTATACCTTATGATCGAGAAGATATTTTTAAAAGAATCCATTTTAAGGTTTACCTTTTTTTCGTCCTTACAATTTTAGAAAAAATCCTAAAATCAACTTTTCCAGATGCCATCGGCCCCTATGTCAATTCTTCAGATGGCTAATCTTGACTATTCTATCTAAACCTTTTCCAAAACCTTTAGCCCATTTTTATTCCTTTTGTATGGCAAATTGTGTTATTATCCCCATATTTCAAATATATTTAGGTTATATCAACACTTCCATGCAAAAGATCCTCGGCTCTAGGGTCTCTCCAATTCCGGAGCATACATGCATTTCAAGAAACCAATCACCTTAATTATGGTTTTTCTTTCTACTTAAATTATTATGTGATAAGATCTAATAGAAATAAGCAAAATACTCACAATAATAACATCTTAGTTGACTAATATGAATAGGATTAGATTGAAAATACATAATGATCTTCCACCTAAGATTAGAAAGTTCCTCTCTAACAAGTTTCCTTTAATACAAGGGGGAACCTAAATCAAGCAATCCACAAACACCTTCTCGAAATTGTATCTCGAGAAACTTCGATAAGAGGGCAGATGAGAGAATGACATCGTGTAAAGCCTATCCGAGAATTCCTCTAGTTCTTATCATAATAATCTCATCCTTTAGCTTACAGAAAAAATTAGTCAACAACAAATGGCTACTACAACTCCATTTCATAAAATGCAAGCACCATGGCTCAAATGGTTAACCTGCCCCGCTTAGGTTTTTGGGGTACAATTCCCCCTCCTTTACCTAATAGACCTAATGGGGAACCTATTTCCCAACCTCCCATTCATAATAATTTTTTTTGGAAAATCTAACAAGATCTTATAACACACTATATTTCTAGCATGGATATCAAGGCATTACCCTTCCATTTTTATTATATATCAAACCTATATGACTTCATATCAAAGCCTTTGTAATATTTATAAAAATCTATTAAATTTAATGCTTACACTTCCACTAAGCTTTTAGCAAGACTCTTACAAAATATGATTTAGATCGGTATCATTCTTTACCCCCTAACTCCATAATGGAGCTACAATCTTCGTAACATCCCTAAGAAATGAGTTCCAATATCATGAATCGCCTAAAATAAATATCCATTATTTTATTAATTTTCAACAACTTAAGAAAAAATTTGACCAATTTTCTTCATTCTTGTTTATGTTAGTGAACTAATAATAAATGAAACATGTACCTACAAAATACGAAGGGGTTTATGGTACCTTGGGATGATATATGGATGGATATGGGTGTGAATATAAACTCCTTTGCATATGTAACTAAATAACATGCATAAAAAATAAGACTAAGAGGGAAAATAGATTAGTAGATATATGGAGGGTTTTCTAAAAATATGGTCCTAAGAAGTGTGAGCTTCCTAAGATGGATTTAAACCTCTTGTAAACAAGATAAGATAAAAATTAGATTTGATAAATTGATGTACCATCTATGTATAATACAAGGTAAAATAAAAACTAAAAATGAATCTAGAATAAAATAAAGCATATATAATTTAAATATGAAAATAAATCAAAATTAATAGGGTCAAAGGAGACTTGAGATCGCATATGGCCGCTTAATGGCAACCGAGGCTAGATGAGAAGGAAATACACAAAAATAAACCTAAAATGCTCTTCTCAGTAGTTGGATTTGAACTTAGAAATAGATCTGGAATGAAGAAAAACCTACAATAATGAATGAAACAAGAGGAAAGAGAAATGATACAAAAAAATTGGGAAAATAGGTGGTAAATGATACGAAAAAACAAAATGGGTCAGATGGTGGATAGGCTAGATTGGTGGCACAAATGGGTGCCGACAGGGGTGGATCTCGAGAAGGTAGATAAAATATAATGATGGATCTAGAAATATGGAAGACATGGATCAAAATAATGATGAGGTAAGTGATAGGAAAACATAAACAAAGAGATGGATTGAAAATGACTAGACTTGATTCGAGGTGACCTAGTCGATTAGACTCTGAATGAATGAAATGTAAAAAATGACAACTCGCAGATGAAGGTGGAGGTGGCTTGATATAATAAATATGGATGTAACAAGATGACAATGATTGATCAAAGTACGCAATGAAAAGAGGACTTCAAAGCTCCTCAAATGAACACAATATCTCTAATCTAGTTTCCAAATGGCTTTGATAAATGAAAAAGAAGTCACAATATGAAGGTAATATTGCAAGAGATCAAAAAATATATAAATTACATCCTCAGTATAAGGAGGGGTGAATGGGGATTTATAGGGTCGACCGTGACTCCAAGTAAGTCACCAAAATGGTGGAGAGACATCCATTTAGCAAAGGGAATGATGTCCAAATTGAGACAAAGAGGCCCAAATGAAGTAGGATTAAATTTTAGATGGATAGGGACATGTTAGGGTCCGTATAGGGATGAAAAAGGAGTAGGTGGATTGTTGAATGAGTAAATAAGGTCATAGATGGGTAAAATAATTAAATGATGGCCTAAAGATGAAAAATTGAGGATTTAGGGATGAGAAATGGGATTAAATGGTAATTGAAGATGATTAGGATTAATTAATGATAATTAGGGAGAATAAAATAATGAGATGAGGATTAGAGTTAATTAAGAATAATTAACACAAATGGGATGAAATAAAACGATTAAATATGGGAACCGGAAAATAGGATTAATTGAATTGAGGAGAGAACATGAAATTTGAATGGATGGCCATGAAGAAAATATATCAAATGTGGGTGGAGGGGGAGAGATACCAAATTTTGGTGTCTACATTTTCCCCTTTTTGATGAGTGGTTTGCGTTGGGCAAGCCACAAGACAAAAATGAAAAGGATGGAAAAGATAATTGATTGGGTGATCCCCCTCAAACTAGGGGTCGATGACACAAAGGAATTTGATCATGAGTTTGAAAGAGATATATGAAGGGTGGAAATGATGAGAAAAGAAGATGAGGGATATGATATCCCAAACGAGGATTGAAAAATAAAATTAAAAAGTAAAATAAAAATATTGCGGTGATTTCAGAGTCAGGTTAATAGGGAACAAAGTACAGGTCTTCAAGGAGATGATGAAAATGTCCTACGAGCTTGTGAGTCAACAAAAAACACTGTAAAATGGACGGATTCTAAGGGAATCCTCTCAAATGGATGTGCACCATGTGAGATGAATGTGTCAAAGGAAGACATCGAGTATATGCAAAAAATGCAAAACCTAGTTAAGACAATGGCCATGACAAAAGGATAGGAGTGGGATCAAAAATATGCATCTATGTGGGACAAAAAGGTGATGGAAAATAATTTTTCCGTAAGAGGGAACATAAGGATGACCATAAAGTAAAAAGGATGAAAAAATATGTGATAAATAAAGAAGCCCGTATGGGGCACAAAAGGATGAGATATGTTGCCTCTAAGGGAACACAAATATGGCCGAAAATCGAACTTAAGATGAGAAAGATTATATTAATTTGGTTGTTATTCATTATGTGTTGGAGTCATTTTTATAATTATGATGATACATGTTAGATTTACATGTGGATGTTTAATTATGATGTGGTTGCATGTTTATGATATTGATGATATGTTTTGATGGATTTTGATTTAGATGTACATGTGTTAATCATGTGGATGATTCATGGATGTATTCTTAGAACATGGGTATGATTTATTATGTGGTTAAATAAAAATTATTCTATAGATATATAGTTGATGGATTTTAAATATGGATGGTATGGATAATGATAAATGTTATACTTAATATTAATACATAATGATTGATGACATGGTTAGATTAAGAACTATGCAACTCTGATAAAAGGAGAAAAAAATGAGATAAATTAAACTTGATCATAGAAAGGAGTGTATGAGGAATCACATTTCAAACCAGATTGAGGTAAATGAGAAAGGGATCCACTTAATACAATGCACTTGCATATAATACCATGTGTTAATAGATAACCATCACTAGCTAGTTATCCCAAGGATCATGTGGAAAATATGGAAAGTGGAATTATAAACCTAATATCAACATGGCATAAGAGGTTTGCATGTGTTTTTACGTGGGAATAGAGGTTATCCATAGGGGGTGTTCTTAAGTCTATGCCCCAGCTCTAGGTAATGGGACATAAATTGATTAATGCGAGAAGTTTATTATAAATGAGAAATATGATCTATGTGGGAAGCTTTCTCGTATGCTTTCTTTTTATTTTTATGATTTTATTTATAAGATAGAAGGATTTTCAATGCAGAATAATTTTGTGCCATTATATAAAGGGGGAATCCACCCTTCAAGGGAGTGGTCTACTTTTCTTTTTAATAGATGATAGGGATAATATATTCATGATAGCCATCCTTCGAGGGACCAATCTATAATTTTTGACTTTTTATTGTTTCTATGAATAGTTTTCTTCGAGAGAGGAGTATTTTTTTTTTTAATTTTCATGAGAAAGAGCTAGAGATAGCTATGTAGATGAATTAGGAGAGGATGATGATTGTACAAGTGACACTTGTGACCTTTAGTGTGGTTCTAATAGGTGAATAAGTGGTTAATGGATGTAATTATCATGTAGTTCTCATCAAGAAGGAAGAACCTATCCTTAAGGAATATGCTATGAGTATAACCATGGTGCCCATATTCAAGGACATATATAGGAAAGGGACAATAGATCACATAATTCAATATCATTGTGATGAAAGATGGAATGGCTAATGATGGAGGGATGACCACTAGGATGACTAAGTGCATGATGGTAGGTATGCTAATAAAGTAGAATGGCCATAATTGTAATGAATTAAGAGGTTTCTCAAGCATTGATTTACCATCAAGGGAAGACAAATGATAGGCCTCAAATCCATACTTATGTGTGATAATATAAGGTCCAATATAGCTTGGAGAAAAATTTCCATGTCGGGATCCTTTTCTGTAGTAAAGTGACATTGTTTATTTTCTCGTAAGGACAAGGTCAATGATGTTAAATTTCTTTTCATTGAAATGTTTATTGTAAGAATGTTTGATGCACTCTTAGGATACATAATGATGTGCAAGAGTGAGAAGGTAATGTTCATCTAACAACTCAAGTTGTGTTAGATGCTCTTGCAATAGTCTTCATTAGAGATGAAGTCATGGAAAGAAATGTGCAAGGATGTGATTTGGAATTAAAGAGGAAGAAAGGAATTGGTTTCATAGATGAGAGATAAAATATTAACGCCATAGAGGTATAAATGCTAGTCCAATAATCTAAAAGAGTGAAGGGAATGAGAAGATGTCAATCATAACCAAATTTATCAATAGTCTTGGAAAGGTCATATGAAGAATTTTTTTAGTCGCATCGACTTCAACATTAGCTTGAGGATAGTATGGTGAAGAGAAGCTAAAATTGACGTTAAAAGACTCGTAAATCTTATTGAGGTCTTTGTATTTGAGGGACTTTCTATCGTTGGTGATGATTTTACAAGGAGGCCAAGAAATATATGATGTGTTGATAGGAAAAATTAACAATTTCATTATCTTTGGTTGATGTGAGTGGAATTACTTCCACCCATTTGGTGAAGTATTTAGTAGTAGTGATGATGAAATGATATTGTTGAGAAGAATATGGATTGATGAGGTGAATGAGATCAAGTCCCCATTATGAGAAAGGCCAAAGGTTTTGAGCATCGTAGGGCCCAACTAGGAATAAAGATGATGTTGGAATATTGCTGACATTTGACACATTTCTTAACATAATCACATCAATCTTGATTAAGAGATGGTGAATAATAAACCATGTGAAGAACACACTTGGCAAAATCCAAACCACTAAAATGGCCACAATAGATACCATCATGGGCTTCTAGGATATCTCAAATGGATTCATGGGATTTAAGGAAACGAATCAAAATGTTGTTAAAGCCACATTTATAAAGGATTCTTCCAAGGATGACATAATATTTAAGCACATTAAAGAAATTACCTCTTACTTTTTTAGATAAGTCGTAGGAATGATGGATCAAGATAGATAATAAAAGATTTGAGAATCCCAAAGATCACTAGGGTTAACATCAATATGGTTAATACCATGGAACTCATGAATGTGATATGGTTGATAATTATACTAAATAACAACATAAATTTTATATTATTCAATTATCTAAGGAACAGGATGCAAGAGATGTCATAGTGTCATCAAAGTGATTGGATAAACGAGGAACAATATGAGTGGTATAGAAATCAAAAGCCTCAAGCGATGAAGTCAATGATGTCCTTATAATTTTGAAGGATAGCATTTTTACATTGATAAACACCTTTGAATTGATTGATGATAAGTTTAGAATCCCTATAGATATCAAGGATTTCAATGCCAAGTAAGATTAAAGTTTCAAGGCATAAGATGAGAGTTTCATACTAAAGCCATATGATTAGTTCATTAAAATTAATCTTATTGGCTATAGGAATAGGATTTTCCTAAGGAGGAATCATAATGAAACAAGAACCTCCCCATGCATACACTTAGATCTATTAAAGAAGAGATTTATCTTGAGAGGAGAAAATTCATGTTGAAAATTGTTAATGGATTCATTTGTAAACTATTCATGAGGAAGGATATTATGAGAAAGAGGAGTTAGCTTAGTTGATATGCAATAGCCTCACCTTTGATTGATTTTTGCAAGATGAAGTCTAAGTCAAACTCGGTAATGAGAATGAGCTTTCATCGAGAGGTGCAATCACAAGGTAAGGCTTGTAATGCATGGTGTTAAGAAGATGAAATATAGTGATGGCATAAGTCTCACGATTGAGAAGATAATGATAAATCTTAGAAGTAGTGCGAAAAGAGCACAACACATCTTTTCATCTTCAAGGAGTGAGTATCATAATCATGAAGGGTACGACTAATTTAATAGACCACTTGCTCCCTTCCTTTCTCATTGCAATGTTCCAACATGACACCTAGAGAATGGTCGAGGCTCCCCATCACATGGAGGGGTAACCATATGTAGAGATATGAGATTATTGTTGAGAGCATCAATGGATTTTTTGGAAGCTATCATCCCATCTAAACTTGGCATCTTTACAAAGAAGATGATGAAAGGGTTGAAAAAGATCAGAAAGTTGTGATATAAAATGACAAATAAATTTAAGGAAACCTTTAAGACTATGAATATGCTTCAAGTTAGGAGGGGGAATCTCGAGGATAGCTCGTATTTTGGTGGGGTAAACTTCAATACCCCTAATAGAAATTATGAATCCAAGGATTTTACTAGTAAGCACTCCAAATATGCACTTGGCTGGATAAAGATACATGAAGAAGTGGATGAGGAACTAAAAATGGTTGTAAGGATGGTGAGATGATCACATCAATGTTTGGATTTACATAATATGTCATCAACAAAAGAGTCTTGTATAGTCTTATCAATGAGATTGTGAAATATTTAGTTCATGTCTCACCGATAAGTGGATCCGATATTTTTAAAATTGAAGGGCATAATGCAAGAACGAAAGGTCCCCAAGAGGTGATGAACGAGGTCTTATGTTGGTCTTATGCTGCAATAAGGATATGATTATATCTAAAGAAACCATCCATAAGAGAAAACATTTCATGGCCTGCAGAAGGTCTATGAGTTGATTGATGTTAGGAAGATGAAATTCATCTTTAGGGAAAGCAAGATTTAGATCTCAAAATTTAGTACAAATGTGAAACTTTTTGATACACCTTAGCCACCATGTGTATCAAGTGATGCCACCATAGATAGTTTTGGTTAAAACAAAAGGTGGACTAAAATAAAAGACATCCTTGAAATTTTGTTGATAATTTTGATCTTTATTTGTCTGCAGAATTCTTTGAGGTGTAGAAGGGAATTAAGTGTGAGAATACAATACTCCCCAATGAAAGGTGATCCATCACATTTTCAAAATAGTTATCATTAGGGATATTGGAAATAAAGAAAAATGAGCTATTGGATGCTTCATAAGGGTCACATTTAGGAATGAGGATGTCATTGGGTCGCTAGGTCATGTTAGATTCTTTGATTGGGGGAGAGTCGAAGGAGATTTATAATCTTCCTCTCATGTTCATATTTGATGCATAAATAGAGGGTATAAGGGACACAATGCATGACACAAATACACAATCATCTTAAGATGATATTATATTGAAACTCCCCTTTTACAATTTAGAAAATTTCATGGAGAATATTCTAACCAATGCGGATAGGAAGAATGATTGTGCTTAAGGCGGGGAAACAAAATCATTAAATACATGAAGGACAACGTGGTGATCAAGAGATAATATATTTAGGAGCTTCAAATAATAAAAATTATGAGGTGAAATTATGTTGACCTATCTCCATTGTCAATCGTAGATTGACAAATGAAGGTCTCATTGATATGGACTGTGATGAAGATGGGAAGGTCATTTTCCTTTAGTATAATATCTTAAATTTAGGTGTCATCAAATAATATAGAGGTTTAGCAGATAAGGACCCAAAAAGAGATGCAAAAGGTTGTTCCTCATCATTAGGAATGGGGATATGTGAAAGATATTTGATGAGGGCTTGTTTATAGTCCTGGGAATTTTGAGTGAGTTCATAAATTGACATCCTAATTAGGGACTCGTGATGTTATTTCATAAAATTTTCTCAACAATTCTATGTCATGGGGAAGCTAGGATAGATAACTTAGGTTTTGATGAGGAAGGTGGTGAAGTAGGTTCACTAGAGGGATAAGCAATAGTAACTTTGGATTTGGATTCTAGGGGTGATTAAAATTCATGGGGATGTGAATGATTTATAACTCAAAAAACATAAATATAGAGTGGAAAATCTTCTTTAGGAGAAGTAAAGGTTGAGGTGGAATGGAGACATAAGTCTTAGATGAATGGGGAGATTTGGATGTCTTAGTGGATGAAGGTTAAGATGAAATAGTTGACATGAGGTGAAAGAGTTGGTTCTTCCTTAACAAGAAGGTCATCATCATTGATAAGTTATGAATGATTGTTTGAAGATATTTATAATGTTACCTTTCATTTCACATTGCATGATAGTATGAAAAATGAGGTTGGAATCAAAACCATGAGGGTTTTGGTGCATTTTGGTCAAATGGTTTGATAGAGGGAATACTAATTATGAAAGCTTGGATTAATTGATGAAACATTTTTGTGTAATAACCTATGGGGAAAATGGAGGATGAAGTGGTCTTATGAATAACGGATGAAGGTAGGAGTAGTTTTCTTTGATGTGGTTTCATAGAACCTTTGATTTTTTTATGATTGGAAGAAGATGAGGATGGTTGTTGTTTCTTGGTTTCATTTTTTATTGGTTTTGATTTAGAGGGTTTAGATTTAGTTTTTATAGTGGATGATGTGGATTGTTTGGAAAGGGTGCTTGATTTAGGTGAAGGTTTATATTATGTTAACTTGTTGCTAATGGGGGTTTTAGAAGAATAAGTTGGCCCTAAAATGGAAGGAGATTCTCCTAAGGATGATGATGTGACACTAAGTTTCTTCAGAGGATTGGTCTTAAGAGAAAGGATCTCTATCTATTTATGCAGATGTGTAAAATACTTTTGGATGGGCATAACAAGGTTTTTAATTTTCATTTGTAAGGGTTTATCCTTGATAGAAATGGTGACATATTTAGCTAGAGAATCCATAATGATAGGACTTGGTAGTATGGCATGTAATATTTAAGGTGGGAGTGGTTTTTTCATGATGCAATTAACAATATGTTAAGGTGTGGTAGATAGTTCATTTTTTTGGTGTTGAGATTATTAGGGTTACTGATGTAGTGGAAGTTTCATTTGTAGGTGCATTGATTATAGGAGTTTTAATAGCCAATTTTTCAAGGGGTATTGTATATATAGGTGTAATTCCAGATGATGACATGGGTGTAGTTTTGTTAAGAATGGGAGTAGGTGTAGATGTTGAAATGGGTGTTCAAGTAGTTATGGTCAAGGGGGAGATACAATCAATGAGGTGTAAATGATGTAGATGTAGGAAAATGTATTGGTGTATCTAATGTGGTGTTGCGTTATGATCATAGTTTAAGTTTTTATTATAAGGGGAGATTCGAGGAAATAGATTTAAGTGTAATAGTTGTCAAGATGATGGTGTAGGAATTTGGTCTATAGTGTTGATGATATGGGAATTTGGTTCATGTGACATAGAAGGTTCATGTTTATTTTTGGATAAATTATTGTTTAAAAACATCTAAAGGTTTATTGGGTGGTGCATTAGGATTTTCTACTTGGAGATGATCATAATCTATAAGCTTTTAGACAAGATCCTTAAATGCGTGACACTTCTCAATGTCATGGCCATGAACTTGGTGATATTTTCAATAATTATATTTGGTGTACCATGTTGGATTAAGATTTGATTCATCATATAGCGTGATTGGGGAATTCTAATGAGGTTGACTGCCATAAAATTATCAAATACTTAACTCGTAACACTCCTTGAGGGGGTCTAGTTAAGGGTCTATCTAGGAGATCTTTATGGAGGCTTCGCGGTGAAGTGGATGAGGATTTCACAACTATGGAATTGGAAGTACTTTTGGATTTATCATTGTGTATGGAAGATTTATTGAAATCAGTTTTGGGTTTGTTTGATTTAAGTTTAAGGTGGCCTTGTTTAAGGGTGCAGAGTTTAATTTTCGAGCCACAAGAATGCATCTTTAAAGGTTTGAAAATATTGAATTTAAAGAGTTGAAGATATGTGCTTTGCATAGGACCATGAAAATAATTCAATAAGTTCATTTTGAGGAAGAGGAAATGAAATTTGATTAATGATGATACAACATTGTTTAAAAAAATATGTGATAGATCCATCATCATATTGTCAAATGGAATAAAGGTAGGTGATGGTAATCTTGCATGCAATATTTATCGAGAAATGTTCAAGGAATGATTGCACTAATTGAGTGAATGTGAATAGTTATTTTTGTGGGATATTGTTGTACCAATATATTGCAGGACAAACAAATGACATAGGGAATGTACGAAGTATGAGATCTTGGTCATGGTTGATAAGGAAAACATGCATGTCTAAAGGCTCTTAGATGTTGTATAAGATCCTTCATGCTATTAAACTTAGAGAAATTTGGAATTTCACAATGAGGGGATATAGTTTCAGGATATTTATGGGTTGATGGGTTCATTACAGATTTGTTCGTATGAAAATGTGGTCTTATATCCCAAAGTTACGGCTTCAAGGTTAGCCATTCTACTTAACAATGCTTGTAAGGGATCATTAGATGGTTGAGATGTTGAGGGATGAGATTGTGATGCATATGATGTGGATGGGTTGGGTTGTTGATATGTTTGGTAAGTTTGGGGATGTGTTGGTGTAGGTGGAAGTGGTTGATGAGGAGGAATATAATTAAGAGGTTGTGATTGGATTGGTTGAGATAAAGCTTGATGTTGAGATATGGGGATATGGTAAGATTGATTTGATTGAGTTGGTTGTTGTGAGATGGGAATGTTTGATTGATTTTCCATGGGGTTAGTTGGGATGTAATTGGTAGGTGGTTGAGATATTTGGATTGGTTGAGTGGGGAGTATGTATTGATAAGCACCTTGTTGAGGAGGTTGGTAAGTTTTCATGGATTTAAATGGTTGAGGTTGAGATAAGATTACATTCCCATGGACATGTAATGTAGAGATGATGTGTAAGGTTGTTTAATGTTTCTCCTATATGGGAGGGAGAAAGTGTGATTCTTGAGAATATTGGATAGGAAGATAAGTACTTGTGGTAAATGATGAGGTGATGGGAATAGAAGAGGGATGGTAGTATTGAAATGAAGAAATTAGGAGGGATGGGGATAACTAATTAAGTGGTTTTATGATTATGAGAGATAGAGGAATATGGTTAGGATCAAACTCTTTTTGGGCCCTAACAAGCTAACTCATGGCTCTAGGAAATAAAATGAGGAGTTAGGAGGTAAGCACTTGGGTGGACTCTTGACTAGAATGATAGGCATAAATTTGTGCCAAGGGAGGTCCATCAATGGGAAGGTTGGTGGTGTTGTGAGGAATTTAGTCATAGAGGGAAACTAGAGTTGCATCAATAAGCTCCTGAAACTCTACATATCCATGAGGGATGAGAGGAGGCCATGAAGCATTGATAGAGGTGGCCGAAGGAGGCATGTCTATTATAAAAAGGATAGAATAATGGTAAATAAATAGGTTTGTCTCGATATGAGTGTGTGATTGGTTCAATTGAACCTCTTGAAGATGTGGGATGGTAACAATGGGCTGAGTAACCATTATAGGAATCACCAAAGGGGTGGATGTGAGGATGGAAAGTGTGTAATTTGATTGGATGGTATCTGTGGTGGGAAACGATATGTTGTTTTATGTCATGTTTTGTTCCATTTTTTAAGCTTGAGATCTCATAATAACTAACATTAAACAAAAAAACAAAAATATGCTGATTTTTACTAAAGAAAGCAAGCTAGATAACAAGTTTTTGATTATCTTTATTATTTTAAGATGTGAATTCTCAATATAGTCAAGGTACATGAGGAAATTTTTTTATAGAATTTATAATGTGGCAAGAACACCATGCCGAATTTACTATAGGGTGATTAAATCCCCAATAGTTCCACCTAGTATGGAATGTTTTGGATGTCTAAGTTGGTTTTTGTTTTTAGTTGTGTGTGATGAGCTGAATACAACGTGTTAAACCCCATTTTTAGACTATATTCTCAAGAAAGAATGAAAGGGTTATTGTTATATCTAAAAATATATATGAATATTCGATGAGCATAAAAATAAAAATGGGAAGCATGATGCAAAAGGAGAAACTAAGAAAAAAGGAATACCTAGAATATTATTTTAACTTTTATCTTATTTTCAGAGTGAATAATAAAGAAAACAAAATTCCAAGAAATTCACAATGCAACCTAAACATGCAAGAACACAATATATAACACACATTCCTTCCTTGCAAGTTTAATGGGAATGAAAGAAAGAAAATGAAAATAAGTAACAAGACTCTCGCCTAGAAAGGGTGGGTACCATGAGGCGTGCTGCAAATGTTCAAATTGTTTTTTCATTCTTATTTAGATTCTTTAACTAGTAATAAAGGGAACAAGTAACTCAAAAATATGAAGGTTTTATGGTACATTGGGATGATATGGATGGATACAGGTGCAATATGAAATGCTTTTCACTCTAAGATAACTAACTTGCATATAAAAGAAGACTAATAGGAAAAATGGATTAGTAAATATATGGAGGGTTTCTAAAAATATTGTATCAATAAGTGTTAGCTTCCTAGATGGATTTCAACCTCTTGTAATTAAGATAAGATAAAATTGGATTTGATAAATTGGATGTAGTGTCTATGCAGAATATGAGGTAAAACAAAAATTGAAAAATCGAATCTATAATGATAGAAAGTAGATCCGATCTACATACGGAAAAATAAATCAAACCTGGTAGGGGTCGATGGAGACCCCGACTTCAATGCTAGTCGATGATGACTAGGGATGGATGAGAAGAAATTACACAAAACATTTCGTAAGCTCTTCGTAGCTAGATCTGAACCTAGAAATGGATCCTGATCAACACATAAACTTATAAGAATGATCAAACAAGAGGAAACAGAAAGGATATAAGAAAATTAGGAAAAAAATGGTAAATGGTATGAAAAATAAACAATTTCAATGGAAAATAGGATGGATCCATGGTGACTGGGGGCTAAAGCAGGGTGGATATGAGAAGGAAGATTAAACAAAATGAATGGATCTAGAAAGATGCATGTATGGGATAAAAATATGATGAGGCAAGTGAGAGGAAAACAAAAATAGATATATGGGTCAATTCATTTACAAGACTCGGATCGGTGGTGAATTGGGACAGAATTAGACTTGAATGAATGAAATGAATATAATGATAGTCAAGATGAATGTGAAGTTGGATGGATGTAATAACTAAGCAATAGGATGGCTGCAAAACCTCGTAAATATAATAAATATGGCTATAATAAGATGATGATGGATCCAAGCATGTAATGAAAACAAGACTTTAAATCTCCCAAGAATGAACATAAGATCTCTAATAGGTCTTCCAAATTGCTTAAAAGCTATAAAAAGAAGTCACAATATGAAGGCAAGATCGCAAGAGCTCGTAAAATATAAAAATTACATCCTTTCACAAGGGGGTGAATGGGGAATTATAGGGTCAATGGAGACCTAGGTAGGTCACCAAAAATTACGGAGATACATCCATTTAGGTGGTGGAATGATGTCTAAATCAAGGAAAATATGCCCAAATGAAGGGGATTAAATTTTTATATGGATATAGACACATTAGGGTTGCATAGAGAAGATAAAGGAGTAGATGGATGGCTGAAATGAGAAAATAAGGCCATAGATTGGTAAAATCATTAAATGATGTCCTAGAGATGAAAAATTAGAGGATTTAGGAATGAGAAGTGGAATTAAATGATAATTGAAGATGATTAACATTTATTAATGATAATTAGGAGAAAAAATTTAGATGAGGATTAGAGATAATTAAAAATAATTAACATAAATGGGATGAAATAAAATGATTAAAGGTGGGAAATAAGAAACATTGAATTTAGGAGGGAACTTTTTGAATGGATGGCCATGAAGAAAAGAGAGTGAACATCTGGTGGAGGGGGAGTGATACCAAATTTTGGTGTCTACAAAATAATCAGCACAAGCATTCATCAAATGTTGGAATAGTTTGTTGAGTAAAGTAAAACATAATATGCCAAATGATAGCTTATTCAAAATTTTCCTTTGAGATCTATAACCCTCCTTCAATATAAGGTTAGGTAATTCTCTCCCACTTCCTTAGATGAAGCTTTTGAACAAGATAAAAGACAATACTACCTCATGAGGGAGTTCGAGAAGGTTCCTCCTAAGGCACAAGAAACCAAACAAGTGCAAATTATCCAAAGGACAAAGAACAAGAATGCCATAGATGATGAAGTCTCATATACTCTTCTTCTTATGGCTTCTTCAAGTAGGAATGTCCTCAACATTGATCAAAAAGCTAATAATAGTAAAAAAATCTTGTTTATTATCAACCATTGACCAAGGATGAGTTGAGATGATGCATGCCTAATCCATTTAGTCATATCCTCAATCCCTCTCGACCTATACCTCAATGGCATGATGAGAAATTTTTTTATTGGTAGAACACTAACTAGGGTGATTCTCAGAGACACTAAATTTGTGTCTTACGACCCTCTTGTGACCCGCATCTCATTTCGCAACCTAACCTCATCACCTAAACCTTACACATTTATTTATTAATTACCTTATAATTAATAAATCCGCATCACCTTACCTCGCCACCTCATCTTGCCACCTCATCATGACCAAGTCCTAACCCTAAACTAACCTAATTGAGACCTATAACTTAGTCTACATCCACACCCATGACTAATGACCCCTTACTCGCACCCAAAACCGACCTTGTAGCTACTTGACCAAGCCCGCAACCAATCCCTCGGAAGAAAAGGAGGGAAAGTCGCTATTTTACCAAAAATAGCCCACTTTGACCTGACCGATACCGGTTCCTACTCAACCGCCATCGGCCATGTAATCGCCATCGTTCCTCGTAAATGACCACTTCCAACCAAAAATAAAGGATCGGATTTTCATTTGATCAAAAAAAAAGGAGAGATTATTAAAAGGATCCGGATTTGCTGAGCCGAGCAGAGACAAGTGAAGAAACAAGAAGAGTTTGCAGAGAAGGACATCAAGCCCAAGACTGCAACCGAATAACCGGAGCCCAGTAACGCCCATCCGAGCATCAGAAGAGGAGATAACTCATCTTGGATTGTCGATCATCCTACTTGAGTCCTATCTTCGCTCATCATAGTCCTCGAACTCCGCATCTTCATCAGAATGAGTAAGTAGTGTTTTATATGTTTCTAAGCACCATTTCTTGAGCTGGGTTGATAGAATCGTAAGTTTATTCCTAGATCTACTACCAGCAACATACCGCACTTAACCTCCATCCATACATCCCGGTATTGCCCCAAGACCATTTTATCCCACTCGAGCCTTCCCTAACCCCACAATCACTCAACCAACCTCTACCCGTAAGCACCTAGATTATCGACCTACCAAAGTCATCGGTTATCCCTACCTACCTTAAAATCACAAACGATTATCCAAAGGATCCGTCTACAACCGTGACTTATACCCCAAAACCTTTCCTCGCCTATTTGTCACCTAACAACCACACGATCTAACTGGTTTATCCCTATAACTCAACCTCAATGTATCAACGACTCAAAACCAAACAAACAACGTGACGCTTTCCCCTAGTTTAGTTTCTATTGTTTCAAACGAGATACCTAAATCATGATTTTGCAATAGCCTTCTTTGTTATCATTTGTGTTAATTCATATTAAAAGGGGAACCGACCACCTTCGAAAGGAAGTTTTATATTTCCTAGGGCCTAAGGCAGCTCCTCATTTATTGTCTAATCAAAATCTGTGGTCCTCGTATTCTTACTTCGGCAGTAGTCCTTCCAAGACAAAAAGGAGTTCTTCGCAGCTGATCTTATCTTTCTTTACGGTACGCGCACACCATCTTAACATTCAACAGTATTCCGCCTAGCCCTAACCCTTATCTGTTTCTCAAAGGAATGATAGGATAGAAGCAAGTCTATTCTGCAGAGCCGAAACATTCCGTGTGAAACATTTTGGCACGCCTGGTGGGACCCATTTCGGGTTTCTATTTCTCTTGTTTGCTTTCATTTAGGGAACATACTTGCTGTTGCTATTTTTGTTATATTTAGTAAAGGAATTTTTCTTGCTTTCTTAGTTTTGCATTAGTGAAAGTCATCTTATTTGCTTCATCGAATATCATTTTCGATTTGGGTTTAAAACACGTGCATTACATTCTTGCTTGTTGTTTTCAATTCTAGTGAAGATAGACTAAGTAATGTGTCATACACGTGGGGTGATTTCCACGGTATTGACAGAAATTAATCTTACTTTCACTACATAGCACATACCAAATCACTTCATAATTAACACAACAGCTCAAAACATCCCCCTTTTCACGGTATTCCTCCGCCCGATTGAGGTAACCTTATAAGCCAAAACAAACTTGACATTTCCCTAAGTCTTTTGTTTAGGATTGACATCCTTCCGCGTCTAAATGCATAAGCCCAAAATAATTAAAATTAACCCTAGGGTTAGTCTCTGGATTTGCTTGTGCATTTTTCTTGTTTTCGCTTCTGCTTTTCTCGTTATACATTGTCTTCTCGTGATCACCTTAGAACAATTTCATAAATGTACTAAGCATTGTTAACAATCAAGTCGCAGCTCCTTATATTTTCTTATACTAGTCTTATTACACCGATATCGCTTAACTCGACGACATCGGCTATAGTCTAACCGACATCGTTATCGACCGATATCGCTATCGCTTTTTACTTTTCTCGACAAACCAAAGAACCTACCAATTTCACCATTCTCGAAGTCTATTTCTGCGTTTCGATAGATCAAACCCTACCGGGTACTCCTGCCCATGGTTGTTATCACTCAAAGCAAGTCGCCACCATGGTTTCACATGCTTGCTCGTGCCTTTACCTTGAATCACCCCCTTCACATTCTCGTGGGGAATCCTATGGACACCGAGGTTCCAAAATTCTGTAGGAGATAAAGAATTTGCCAAATTTTCTGATGCTAATCCGAGCGCCTGCACAATACTATTTATCTCATGCCCCGACCGTACACCCGACGGTCAACTCCTTGTTGGCATGCCTATCAAGATAGCTGCTCATTTAGCCCCTTCTCCACCTCGATAACTCCGCTTTGCCTTCCGCATCCTTAGTCCCGCGCCTACCTCAAGCAGCTTCAGGGGGTTCATACGGCACATTAGCTTTCCTTTGTTAATCTTGGGCCCAACATGTCATTACCGCCGACCGATCCTACCTCATCTCTCTTGTAGACTCGCTCTGCTCATGACTTGCTCTCTCCACCTATCCACACGAGCTTTCCTTCTCAAGCTCCGCCCACCTTTTCATTTCCACACACATATCCTAGAACCTCAACAACTTATATAGGACATCCCTATTCGGTTGCCTCAACACATTCGTCCTCCATACCTTATCAACATTTAACCCCACCATTGTCTAGTGGTGACCCTTGGCCCAATTTGCCTCCATTTACCACAACCACACCATCATCTCATCCAACTATTGATTTAATTAAACAAATGATGGACAAAATGCAAAATCTGAGGCTTCTGCTTTCAGAAGTCGTAGCGCCTTGACATACGAGCAAGTTTTTCGGGAGAGCCTATCCACCCTTCACCCCCTTCATTCATATCCTCCTCAATGGGAATTACCAAAATTTACCCATTTTAATAGTAAGGAGGACCCAACAACACTTGCGATCATTTAGACATGCCTCGCTATCTCGATTGCTCACGACGACGCTTTACTACTTCGCACCTTTCCCATGTCCTTATCGTGACCCGCCTTGAGTGGTACAATGCTTTAACCCAAAGACTCAATCTTCTCTTTTAACCAGCCTAGCCCAATCTTTCTTGGATCATTTCTCCATTAACATTGCCAAGAAAGTATCTATCACCGACCTCTATGCCATCCGACAATTTGAAGATGAATCTATCGCAGATTTCGCTGACGATGGCGAGGCCTTATCAACCAACTTACGTATGCCTTGCCTCGCATCAACTTATCAAACTATTTACGCGGCCTCGCGCTAAACACATCTCTCCTACCCTCCAAATTCAAACTTTCCGTACATTTGACGAGGCCTTTTACTATGGCTCAAAACTAGAGATTCAAGCCTTAGAGGAAGAGAAATTGTGGTCACGCAAAAAAACCCCACTTTCCAAACCCAAGATTCCACCAACAAACCTAACACCACCAATCCTCACCCATCGACTGCTTCGAAATCAAAAGGAGCCGTGCACGCGGTGATGGTCAAATCCCAACCACCGTCTAATACCCCGCCAAAAACCACCTATAAGTATAAAGCAGAGCCCATCAACTACACTCCTCGGGAGAAACATATGGTGTGATATTGGAAAATTGCTTAAAGCAGGAGCCATTACCTTACCTCCTATTAAACCTCACTCCGGGTTTGATTCCACTCGTGCCATACCTTCTTAGTACAAAGAAAATGACTTCTGTAACTTCCACCGTGTGAAGGGACACAGTCATGAGAACTGCAAGATGTTGAAAAACATAGTACAGGAAATGGTTGATGCGGGGGATATAGCCCTCGATAATCCTAACGCCCCTGCTAACCGAAATTTGAAAATATTCAATAAACCATTCCCGAATCATTCTTCTAATAGTAACATAAATCAAGATATCTTAGCCGAGGAGAGTGTTCATGAGATCCATGCAGCTTTTGATTCCCACCACGCACTCTATCGAACAAATTCTGAATCAAGCCTCTTCACTAACGCAGGAACCCGAACCCCCTTCCTCACCATCAAGACAAACTGAAATCCTCGCCGTTCCTTTACCCATCAAGGAATTAACCGCCCAAAGTTCCCTTCTCACAAATGAGCCTTCTTACACCACATCCTTGCAAGACTGTGAGCGGATGTTATCTAATTTATCTATTTCCCAAACGCTCCTTCTACTACTATTCTTGTTGTACAAGAGGAAGGCTCGCCACTTCTTTGTCATCCTTAGATGAGAAACCTCTTGAACCGACATCACCACACTCTTTAAATATGACGGATCCTCTCAAACACACCCTCCTACCTATTAGTCCTTCATCGCCTAAATCTTTTCAACAACCGGTTGACCTCTTAACGCCCATTGATATAAGTGCCTCATCTACCCCCTATATCACCCCCACAAGGGACCGGAATCACAACCCACATTTCTTCCATACAAAAGTTCCTATTCACACGTGAGGACCTGCCATTCCCGTAAGATAGATGAGTCCTATGGGAACGCTTGAGTACGCCATATTCTACTCAAATGCAGATGACCGATCCGATGCTTCTACCATATACTCAAGTGTTTACGAAGCTTAAAATGCCTATGTCCTCATCTTCACCCCCTCATCTCTACCAAATACCTCATCCACTTCTATTAACCTAACCAAATCTTCCCCTACGCTGGGACCTCACCAATACCTAGCCTAACACACCCACCTAAGTAGCTTGATTTATCTAAAAATAAAGCCGTCCATCCCATTAGGAGACAGACTCAATCTCCTCAACCTATGCCTCTATCACAACTAAAACCGTCATTGTCACACCTACCTTCCATATTAGGACCTCATCCCTCCACCTTGCATCAATATATCATGCCTCCTACGTTTTCTTTAAAACCACCTACACCTTCTACACACATACCGAGATCTAAGGGTATAAGAACACCGCACCCCCGTGGATCCCGTCCCACCTATCAACCCTAAACAAATTCCATCATCAAAAGAGTTATTTTCTGTCACTCCTATTTCTCCGTGGTTGTTTTCTCGATACCACATTATCTGAGCCTCATCATCTAACCAAGCAAACGTAGCTCTCGTGCAGAAAAGAAACCACGTTTAGTTAAAACCACGTGTCAACACCCCTTGGCTAAACCACCACTGCATAAACCAACCATGCCCAAACATTACCGAAACCCTTTCAATCAATACCCTCATCCTCCTTTGATTTTGACCCACTCAAAGGATCTTACGCTAAAATCCTTGCTATGTTGGTGGAGAATACGACCATTTCCGTACCCCCACTTAGACCCTATGACCCGTCTAAACAGCGACCTATAGGTTATGACGAGTCTAAAATCTGCACTTACCACCACACACCAGGACACGATGTGGAGGGATGTAAAGCCTTAAAGGCCATCCTTCATCACCACCTCTCTCAGATAGAAAGGTTAAGAAAGAAAACTTACGAAGGGAGAGACATTTGGCTTCAATTCCCTCTCCTATACCACCTGTCCCCACCTCACCAATATATGTCGTTATTACAACCCCACCTCTCGAAGACCATGACCTATCCCTACCGTCTTTCTCCTCTCGTATTCACGAGATCAATATGATTAGTGTTGCTACTCGAGGGTAGAAAAACAATGGGAAAGCAAAAGAAAACACACCTGCGGCATCTCTTTCTCCATCCACCATCCCGATTGCACCACCACCTAAAGTGGTTATTCGTGGACCTACCTACCCCGTCTCTAATGGAATTTCCCACCGAACCATGATCAAACAGCTTCACCAATCACCTGTAAAAATGACACTGTATGATCTCATTCAGACTTCTGAATCTCATCGACAAGATCTCGTTGAAATCCTTCAAGGGATAGAGGTCTTACCTAATGAAACCTTGCCTATTACCTCTATTCTAACACCCAATCATGTTGCTTCGCTCACCAAACAATCTATCTCCCCAACCACTTCTCTCTCGCATGCAAGAAGCCGCTGCCGCTCAAGATGAAATTATCGACTTTGGTGCCAAGATCCCGACCCTCGCTTCTTTTCATTTCAGCTTATGTTCGGAACATTCGGTACGTCGTGTTATGATTGATGGGGCGCTAGCCTAAACATCATCTCTTCAAAAGCCTTCCAACAAATGAATATCCCTTCTAGTTGCATGTGTGCCAACCCCATCATGTCATGCGCCATTCAATGATGCTATTACTTCTACCTTAGGCACCATGATCCTTAACATTCGTGGTAGACCACGCACTTTACCTGAACTCTTCTATGTCCTTGAGGGAGAGTTCCAATACAATATGTTGTTAGGCCGCCTCGATCCAGGCTATGGGATGTGTTCCTCAACCTTACATAGATGCATAAAATTTGAGTATGAGGGGAAGTCCTACACCGTAAAAGCTGATCCTCCCCTTCAAAACTTGCAATATGTTGTATCGCCTAATGATGTGCTTGTACTACCAAGACACCCATTCATCCAACCCAACCATCCACATCCAACGCACCTACACCTTCAACCAATGAAACCACCATTACAAATATCACTTCCTTTCCCACAGATAACATCCCAACCTCTGACCCCTTAGTAGATGTTTTTCAACGCCTTACGCTGGGGGAATACCACCTATATAACGTTAGCTCTTTCCATACCCCGTAGAGTAAGGACAAAGCTATACATGCACATCCCACCTATGACCGTCACGTGGGGAGGTAATCTTTTATGGACCACCCCATTGCTGCACCAACCTAACGTATGGGGGTGTTGACGTATCCTTCGTTACCCCCGAACCTCCTCTTGGTGTGGTTCCTTCCAATCTGATTTTCAATACTTGACAAATCGTCATTTTGCCCTCACCTTCTTGACTCATTGCCGTGCTTGGAAAGGCTTTGGTTTTGGTCTTTATGAACAAGGCCGACATACACTCATTCCCGTGACTACACGCAAACACAATGATCGTAGTGGTCTCGGTTTTCCTGAAACACTTACACCGGAGAAACCTCATGTTAATTATATCCTAGAGGATGACGACGTCACCCCTACCAAACCATCATCATCACCCATTTTTCCATCATCACCCACAGAGTCGATAGACCCTGAATCTATCCCTCCTAACTTTTTTTTTTTTTTTTCATAAATGCTATCTTCATAGGTCCTCTCACTTATCAACGCGATAATGAGGACCCATCTTCTCTTCCCTTCGTATCCGACATGATCGAAGAGGATTCACCTTTGATTAATGTTGTTGAGTGCCGTGATGACGACTCCATCCTCACCTACCTTGGGGCGGACAACTCCTATATTCAACGTGCCTTACTGCTCTAAAACTCAAACCATGTTGAATGAGTCGACTATAGAAATCAACATCCACATAGAGGAGGATCCTCACATTATGAAGATTGAACAATCCCTTAACACATCGTAACAAGCCACCTTTACTACCTTTCTCCGTACCCGCAACCAAGCTTTCGCTTGGTCCTACGTGGACATGCCAGAATTGATCCTACCATTGCTGTCCATAACATCACCCTAAACCCCGATTCCAAACCAGTCAAACAAAAATTGAGAAAATGCATCCACACATTTCCCTCTTCGTCAAAGAAGAGCTTCAACGACTCCTTTCTGCTTCCTTCATCTTGCCTATTGACTATCCTCAATGGATTTCTAATATCGCACTGCACTAAAGTGATGGGGGGACTTCAGATATGCACAGATTTCCGAGACCTTAACCTCGCTTGCCCCAAGGATGAATTCCCCCTCTCGAGTATTGATCAACTTGTTGATCTCACTGCGGGCCATGAAATGCTTTCTCTCATGGATGGCTTTTCGGGATACAATCAAATTTTGGTAGCCCCGCCGATCAACATAAAACTACCTTCATAACTCCTTGGGGAACCTTCGCATTATCATGTCATGCCATTTGGCCTTAAGAATGCTGGTGCCACCTATCAGCGGCTATGACTTACATTTTTCATGACATTATGCACACTATCCTTGAAGATTATGTCGATGATCTTCTTGGCAAATCTAAACATCGCAGTGAACATCTTGATGTTTTAACCATTATTTTTGATCACCTATTGCAATATTCGTCCGGATTCAACCAAAGAAATGTGTCTTTGGTGTTCTTTCGAAAACTTCTTGGCTTTATCGTGTCTTTGCGTGGCATTGAGGTTGATCCATCTAAAGTCAAAGCTATCCTAGAAATGCCCCCACCCAAAACCTCAAACAATTACGTAGTTTACAGGTAAAATTTAATCCATCCGGCGTTTCATCTCCCAACTCTCAGATCATTGTCAACCTTTCCATCACCTTCTTAAAAAGGACATTTCCTTTCAATGGAGTGAAGAGTGTCACCAAGCCTTTGAAGCTCTCAAAGCCTATCTCTTGCAGCCACCCGTGCTTATTCCACCTCAAGATGATCGCCCTTTCTACCTTTACCTTTCTACCACTGACCATGCTATAGGAGCCATGCTCGCACATCGGGACTCAGCACATCGAGAACAAGCCGTTTATTATATAAGTCATACTCTCATGGATTACGAGACTAGGTATACACATGTAGAAAAATTGTGCCTAGCCCTATCATTCGTAGCCACCAAACTCCGACATTACCTCCTGAATCACAAAACTTTTGTCATCACCAACACGGACCCCATTCATTATATGTATGCCAAACCACATCTAAACCAATGCATCACCCGATGGCTTATGCTCCTCGCTGACCTCGACCTTGAGTTTGTACAATGTGTCAATCAAAGGACAAACTATTGTGACCAACTTGCAGAGGCCCTTTTACTCGGGAATAATTCACCAATTTTAATTTCCCCGACGAACTCATCGCCACTCTTTCACTCAGGGAAGAGTCATATCCAATGACCCTCTTCTTCGATGGATCCAAATGCCAGCGTGACGGAGGAGCCGGCGTTGTTCTCATTCCTCTTGACGCTGAACCTATGCCTCTTTCATTCCGGCTCGATTTCCCATGCACTAATAATACAAAGAAAATACGAGGCCCTTGTTTTGGGTCTCTGTGTTGTGTTACACTTAGGTGTCAAATCCATTAACATTTTTGGTGACTCTCAATTGGTATTCAATCAAGTTATGGGCATCTACCAATGTAAGAATGAGGAACTTAAAAAATACAAACATTACGTGGATTCACTTTTGACCTCATTTACTCGTTATTCTATCCGCACCATTCCCCGCTCCACTAACAAATTTATGGATACTATGGCTTCCTTAGCCTCGCAAATTCTGCCTCACCAACCGACTCGACATATTCGCTTTGTCCAATAACTCTTTGCCCCATCTTACTCAAGACCGGTTTTTGTATGATAAATAATGTGTCTCAAGTAATGCGCAGGATACCTGGTACCACCAATTTCACGACTACCTTACAACCTCTCTGCTTCTCCCACCCGACCTAACTAGTACCGAAAACATGCTTTTCTTAAACATGTTTCTCGTTATGTCGTCATGGGGGACTCCTTTAAAACATGGCTTTGATGGCATCCTCCTTCGATGTCTAACCGGCGCGGATGTCACCTATACCATCCAACAGTCCATGACGGTATTCGTGGCGACATTTTAGTGGCCTTATCCGTGGCTAAATGAATCCTTCACTAGGTTATTATTGGCCTACTCTTAATAATGATCGCTATGAGTATGTTAAGCATTGTGTTATGTGTCAACAACATGCCAACCTTCAACATACTCCTAGCCATCCGCTACAAGTCGCACGAGATCTTTGCCTTTCTCACAATGGGGTTTAGACCTTATTGGTGGATTCACCGCCTTCTTCGCAACGTCACCGTTGGATAATCACAAAGAACCGAATATTACACAAAATGGGTGGAGGCCATTCCACTCATTTCAATCAAAAAGAAAAATTGTAGAGTTCATTAACCACCACATTATCTGTCATTTTGGTGTTCCTCATCGCCTGATAACAGATAATGGAAAATATTTCAAAAATAAGTTGTTGCAAGACCTTTGTGACAACTTTGGTATTAAACTTAGCTTCTCATCACCTTACTATCCACAGGCCAATGGTCAAGCTGAATCTTCTAATAAAACCCTAACCAAAATCCTCATGAAAGTTGTCAATGAGTCCGGAAGAAACTGGCATGATCACATTCCCTTTGCCCTTTGGGCTTATCGTACTAGCATTCGTACCTCCACTAATGCCACACCATTTTCTTTGGTATATGGTACCGAGGCTGTCTTGCCTCTCGAAATACAAATACCCTCCCTCAGAATATCTCTTCAGGATATTCTTACCAATGATGATTTCCGCCAAGAGCGGTTAGCCCAATTAGAGCTTCTTGACGAGCGTCATCTTACGGCTCTTGATCACCTTCAAATCTACCAAAAATGCATCAAGCATGCTTATGATAAATGACTTCATGAGCATACCTTTAAGGTTGGTGATCTTGTCCTCAAAGAGAATCAACATGTAACCAAACTAGAAAAGAGTAAACATGGAAAATTTTCTCCTAATTGATTGGGCCTTACATTATCACTCACACTTATGGATCGTGCACTTATCGCTTAGCTTTGCTTAATGGTAAACCCGAGCCTGAGCCCTTAACACCTTGCATCTTTGACCATTCTACTGTTGAAATTAGTGTTATATCACTTCTTATCTACCTCACGCTCGTCCCTTGAACTCATTTACCACCGCATACACTTTGTTTCTTACATCTCAAAATCAAATCAAGCTCACATGGTTTGATTATTACCTCCTCTTAAAAGATGCCTTCCCCTTTTTAGTCTGGTCCATGACTTAAAAGTATCGAAATAACATGTTCTCAATTGTACACTTATGGGATGTTCTTGAGTCAAACTTCCTACAAAACTAGATGCTTCATGCCAAACGGATATCTAGACCTCTAAGTTATACATAGACTGCTCCCTCGAAGGACAGCTATGTGAAAAACCACTTCTACTATTATATATAGACTGCTCCCCCGAAGGACAGCTATACATAAGCACCGCATCTGCTACTATAAATAGACTGCTCCCTTGAAGGACAACTATACACAGTCAGCCTTTACCAGAAGCTTCTCACATTGATCAGCTTCGTGAAGACCTCAAGAACAAAAAAATACATATCCTGTAGACTTCCCGCATCGATCGGTCCTATATCTAGAAAAATAAAATAAAAATAAAAGCAAGACTTTCAAAACACTTTTGAGTCATGGACTTGTCTATTTAGGTTTGGTTTTCTTTTGTCAAAATAATCATCTTATAATAAGTTCTTCGCACCCCACTATACCACCACCTCACCTCACCATTCGTCAGAACAACAAAACTCAAGGGACGTGACGTATATCCGATATATTGTGATTATACAACTCTTTTCACCTATCGACTTCTCGCCTATTCAAGGTACCTAGGGATTCAAGCTCATCCTACATTAATATGTGGTTTGTTTAGCTCTTCTCAACTACGGACACTCTTGCCTCTTTTTCTCGACTCTAGGATTGTGTGTTGACCTTAATCAGGACACGATTCCCTACTACTTGGGTATGCTAACTTTCACTTCACCTATACCTACACCAACAACATTACCCTACCAACACCAACAACATTACCCTACTAACATCAAATTTTTACCAACCACCAATTGCCTAAACACGACCAAATTGCCTGAATTCATCTCTCCTTGGTCCTAAGGGAGAACTACATCGGTCTGAGGCCCCTCCTTGCTTTGTGCAATGGGCTATGTAGGTAGCACTTTGGAGACATGGGGTCTCCCAAGGTTAGCTCGACCATCCCCTACCATAACCTATCATGTGTGGTAAATATAAATATTTTTGTGTATTTCTATTTAATCACATTCCTCTTTATCCTTTTTCAAAACACAAAAAGGTTCAAACACAAACATTCTTATTATTATCATAATTCAAACCACATACATCTTTAGTTTTATTTTAGATGTTAAACAAATACATCTTTTCTATCATCGACTCGCAGGTCGGCATCCTTATTTATTCTTATATTCCTATGAAATTCACTTAGACCCTTGCACCTCCTCCCGAATCAGGTGGTGATCATGATCGCCGGTGCCCCTCGCCGGCCTCTCCATCCTCAAAGGTGCCACTGCCATTGGTTCCTCCCATTGATCTACCAACATCTCCTCGTAACATACGAATACGCCCTCTCGCGTGGAGGAATCTTTCCTCCTCTCTCCACTGTGAATCGTGAAACCTCTAACAATCCCATTGTCTCATTCACCTGTGTTTGAAGCTGGTGAACCAAATCCTGCATGATCTCTCTCCACCGTAATCACAGCTATGTCGGATGCGCACGTGCACCTCGCAGATTCTGCTACCCACCATAATCTATAAGCCTCTCGCTCCCGCATCCATTACCCTAGCGATCACCGCTATCTCTTCTGACCTTTTGGAGGTGTCGGGTGGGAGGTGAGAATGATGCCTCGGCGTCGATCCTCATGTATGGTCTATAAGCCATGGGTATATCCTGAACAAATCCAAATTTTCACCGCACGCGATATAGAGGAATCCTCTCATACTCACCTGGCCTGTGCCCTGCGATCCACCTCAATCGCTCTACACCCTCAACTCCTCGGCTATGTGTTCTGTCACCATATATTTCCCGTAAGGCCTCTAACAAATATACGCAATCGTCACCATCTCCCATACCTGCCTATAATACTTGATGTCATCTATCATGGCCTCGGGATCTCGCTTCTTGTTCTGTCTGACCCATCATCTCGAATCCCAACTTTGCACTCCTACCTCTCCCGACTCAATGGGTCGGCCTATTAGATGCACACAAACAATATGCTCATAGGCCCAACAATGTAATAAGTACGAACAATCCAATGTCATCCTGTGTTTTCGCTTGCAGGCCCATAGACCCCTATATAACTCTGCCAGATATGTGGGTGCCCATGCAAAAGTCACGCTCATTTCTATCATTTCCCAAATAACACTCATCAATGCTTTGGGAAATCTTCCACCCTCCGCCCTCGGTAATGTGTAATACCCCACCACTATCATTAATAGCACGGCCAACCTTGTTTCCTCAGGATGTGTTGCATACATTGTACCATACGTAAATGATAAACCTCGCTGTGTCAAATCTCGTGCAGCTGACCCAAATACTGCTGTTATCACTGCCCACCCCACGCTAGGCAATGCCTGATACACAGTTTTTCCTATCATTGGGAGTCTCAAAATATGGAACACATCTTCCAAAGTCACCGCTCATCTCCCCTGTTGGCAGATAGAAGGTATTCTTTTCTGGATTCCATCTCTCAATCAACGCCTTTCTGACATAGCATGGTTACACGCGATTCTTGAATAATAGTGGATTCCACTTAACCCCAACCAATTTATCAATTCCCATTCAGCTGGTGTTACATCCGCTCGGATTCGCGACAACAACGCTGCACAAGATATCATTCATCCTTAACCTTGCTTATGCCTGCATACATAAAAACGACACATAATTATTCAAAAGAACAAATCTCCACGGGTTTTTTCTCAAATTCTGGAAACTCATACAGTGACCGATATCGGTTATGAATAACCGATATCGTCTGCTAACCGATACCGGTTACTTCTAAACGATACTGGTCACTGTCAAAAATATACCTACCCTACTTAAAACATACACCTACGATAATTATTTTACCCGTTTACTCCTATTTATACCTCAAAACATACGTGACCACCCCGCTTTACCTACCCCGTGTAGCACTCACCCCATCCCCAACCCTTTCCTATCACCTTTTTTTCTCATCTTTACCCACTTACACTTCTCTCATCTTATTCACAAAACATGCAAGAATCAAATTACAACCAAACAGTTTACCTCTCGGGATGCAAATAGACTCTTCATCTTATTCACAAAACATGTCTTCCCCTCGTCCCTACTCGCTGGATGCTTCTCCTCGTTCACCATGTTCACCACCCTCTTCAAGTATAACTTGTCTTTCTCGCCTTCGAATCTCAGCCCATGCTCACTTCACTGTCTCTTTCCTCCTTATCACTCAAAATATTTCATGCAATTACTGCTGTAGCAGTTGTCAAACAGCGTCACATTCGCATATATAACTTGTTGCATGACTCTAAAATAAGAATTCTAAAAATAAGAACTTAAGTTGCCAACCCAAAGCCAGCTTCTATTTTTAGGAGAATAATTATTACATAACCGATATCGGTCATATAGCTACCGACATCGGTTACATAACCGATACCGGTCATGTCCCCCCTGTTGCTTAAACCTAAGCCTTTTCTTCATTTTTGCCAAATTTTGTGGCGCCCGTCCCTTTTTCCTGCATAAACAACACCATTATCCATATTTTTCATTAAATCCATATCTCATCACAATTTCATCAACATCATCTATCTATCTTACAAAAACAACCAAGCCATCAACAAACGATATCAAAACCATCAATCTATACACCATTTGGATCCAACTCAACAAGCTACATACATTCAATTTCACAAACCAGCGACAAAACATACAACATTTCATAACACAACATGTCAATTAAACTCATCATCTATATATATACATACATCCCATCAACAAAAGACATCAACACCATCAATATATAAACCATGTGGATCAAACTCATCATACATTCTATATCACAAACCATCGACAAAACACTTAAAAACATTTTAAACACAGCATGTGGGTCAAATCATCATATCTATATATCCAAAGTTTCAAATGTACAATGTGTACTACATATCAAAGTTTCAAATGGCCTCTCGTGATCTCATAATACAACAAAGCCACAGCACGTAGGCCGCAATAACTATCATAATCTTGACTCGGCTCGCAGGCCGGTCTCTCATATCAAAAATAAATACTCGGCTCACAGGCCGGTATCAACTGTACAACCTGTACTCGGCTCGCAGGCCGGTATATACAATAAATGAATCAATAAATGAATGCATAAATCATATGAGGGCACGCAGACCTCTATAAACATAACAGTTCATGGTAGACCGTGCCCATATCCAATGTACAAACACAAAAATATGCAGAGGATCCTCGCTCTCTCCCCACCGCCTCGGCACCTCTCCCTACCGGTCCCCGTGCCACCTCTCACCTCCTACCTCAGAATGCACCCACCAGCTATGGCTGCACCTCCCTGAGATCTCGACTCAGAGAGGTCTCTGCTCTATGTGCCGCATGTGGCTGATAGTCAGCCCCGGTCCCATCAAGAACATCCTAATAGTACCGGGCCTCCGCTCTCACCTCCATATAGCGGGCCCGTGCCACCATCGCTGCTGGGGCTGGTCCCCCGACTCCTAATAATAGTGCCCCCTGTGCTGGTGCTGCTTGGTGGTGCCTGTGGCTGTGTCGGGTGGTAGTCTTTACTGTACTTGCCTATGATGGTGCCAGGGTGGTGCTCGTGCTGTACTGTACTGCTGTGGTACTGTCGTGCCGCACACTGTACTGTGCTCAAGCTAATCGCCCTGTAAGACACCTATCTGTGCCTGTGTGGCAGCAAGCTGCCCCTGTAATAACTGTACCTGGCCCCTGAGCTGGTCCCTCTCTGCTCTAACAGCCGCCAAGTCTGGCTTTGTGCGGGCTGTGCTATCCTCGCAGCTCTCTCTCCTGCCCACCATACTAAAAATGATCCCGTACAGCCGGCGTCGTCCACTGTATCATCTGCCTGCCTCTCTGCTGCCCAATCTGGGTCCATAGGATGTGGTGCAGGTAGTGGAGCCTCTACATCATCCCTCCGGTACTGAGGGAAGGGAGGTGGCTCATCCTGTCATAGCCCAAGCTGTCGTCGTACCCTCTCCAGGGGTATCCGCTCGTACTCTCCCGGCCTCCGTCCCGCTATCCAGAATGTATACTGGATCCACTGCAACTGTGCTCGGGCTCCTCCGTGGGGGTGATGACCTCTATAAGGTCTCCATATAATATCTAACACTGTCAAGCCCTCTAATACATGCCGGTAATATGCCACATCTCGTCCGGCGAGAACGGCTCGTGGCTGGCCCACGACCCCCAACCACCTCTGAAAGCCATATCTGTAGATCACCTATGGCCCTGGCTGCTGGGGCAGCCCTACTGGTCTAATGCATATGATATGCTCATATGCCCAACAATGTAACAAAAACGTCGAGAAAATCCCGAATCGCCTCATCCGGCGATAGCCCCACAACTCTCGGTATAACTGCACCAGGTATACTGGTGCCCAAGCATAACATGTATGCTCCTCGACCATCTCATGTAAAACCCCCATCAGCGCCCATGGAAAGTGGCCTCCCTCTGAGTCCGGGAGGGCGAAGCAGGTGATCCCAATCATCATCAACATGGCAAGCCGTGTCTCATGTCGGTGGGCCCGGTACATATCCCCATACACGATGCTCACGCTGTGATACGTCAGTAGCGCGGCTACATCCCCAAATACATGTAGGATGTTGTCCATGGCTGTCTCTGCGTCCACCGAAAGACCGCTCTCCATCAATCGGTAATCGAAGGATGCGATACAAATCCTCCATGTGATGGTCATCTCTCCACCGGAGATGGAACACATTGGTCGCCGATTCCCATCTCTCGATGAGGGCGACCATCAAACTATGATCCCTGCGATCACTGCACTGCCTGGACTCACGAGTCCCACCTCACGCATGATACCCCATCTGCTGCCAAGCGACACGTGTGGCCGCATCCATCTCAACAGTGGGGCATCCTGTCCCACATCGTCAGCTGCTGACGTGCCTGCAAAACCAACTCACTACATTAGCCCTACTCTTTATCACAACATCTACTTATACCCTCTATACCCCTTTTTTATCCCCCCGACCACACCCCGACTCTCTAACAAACCCCTCTACCCACCTATATTCTACAATATCCCCCAACATCTTCACACCCAACACACAAAACCCAATCATAAACAACACCACACAACCCAACACGCCATCCCCAACAAGAACTTAACACCCAAAACCACCACAAAACGACGCAACAAAATCGAAAATCCTACCTAGGGACCGGTACCGGTCACCCTTAACCGACCCCGGTCCCCTTTCCACCGATGCCGGTCAACTCCCGACCGACACCGGTCACCCACAAACCCGACCTACCCAAGAATTTCGTGACCGATGCGGTCGCTTAGTGACCGGCATCGGTCACTGGAAAATATCCGAGCCGAACCCGACGCGGCTACCCCATTCCCTTTTTTTTCCTATTTCTCCCTCTATACCCACCCAAACACCCTAAAAACCTACCCACCCAGCCGCCTTGGCCTATTTAACCTATCTACCCTCTCCTTTTTTCAAATAACTTCCATTTATTAATTATTTTATCAAAATCTAGCATTCCTACCCAAAACCCAAATACAACATAATACACTCAAATCCACACAATGAGGGGTTTCGAACCTACCGGTACGACGACACGTCATCGTGGTGGGATGGGTGGTGGTGGTCCAACTGATCCAGCACACCTTGCTCCTCCTGGCTGTGCCATAGCTCCACCTCTCCTCTGCTGGGTCCTCCACCAATCAATCGCTTGCCTCCTACTCACTCGGGCCACTCACCACTCACTCCTCCACTCAAATAGCGCTACCTCAACCAACAAATGCTCCAATCTCAACAATCCACCTCAGATAACTCAAATTAGGTTTCAAATTGACAATATGACAATGACAGGCCGTATTTTTTCTTTTTATAGGTTTTCGACCTATAACCGATACCGGTTATATTGTGCCCTAAGGAACCGATATCGGTCACCTCACCGATATCGGTCATAGACAATCGATATCGGTTTTATTCCACCTCTTTCCCAATTTCTTCCCTTACTTACTAAATCACCCTTTCTCACAACATCACCTAATCCACCTTGGCTGAAAACCCTTTGTTAACTTCCTTGGCCTGATCCAAGGCCGCAACCAACTAATTTGGCATGACCCAAGGCCGCAACCAACCAAATTGGCCCGACCCAAGGCCATAACCTACCATTTGGCCCGACCCAAGGCCGTAACCTACCATTTGGCCCGACCCAAGGCTGTAACCTACCATTTGGCCCAACCCAAGGCCGTAACCTACCATTTGGCCTGATCCAAGGCCGTAACCAACCAATTTGGCCCGACCCAAGGCCGTAACCTACCATCTGGCCCGACCAAAGGCCGTAACCTACCATTTGGCCCGACCCAAGGCCGCACCCAACCATTTGGCCCGACCTAAGGCCGCACCAATTACATACCTTGCCCACAATCAACATTTTATTTTATCCATCCATCATGTAGCTTTTTGTCCAATCGAGCTCACCTATTCATGTTTTAGCATGATTAGGGTCCTTGACTTGATCAGTCAACCAACTGTGCCTAGACCAAGACCGTGACATTTATCTCAACCAAACCAACCATTTGCATCGCCGAACATGCCTAAACGTTCTTGTACCTTACCCGTTATATCCCCTGGAGCTACTTCCTATGCCTTGGATACCAGGATTATATCACCCTTGTTTGGATAAACTATCGACCTTTGCCTATGAATTGTTGGTTTTGCTCGTCAAATCATGTACCCTGGTTGCACTACTACATTTCAACGCGCATCTGCTTCCTTGGACCTACCCCACCATCTCACCATCATCTCCACACCATTTACCCTTTATCAACTCTATCCCTGATCTCACGCTATCTCAATCTGTGATAGATTTGAGGGGGATTACCTATACCCTTAATAGGGGAAACCACTTCATATTATTGTCCGTGCAGCTTTACAAAACAAACTACACGACAATAAGGGGCTAATGTAGACACCAAATTTGTGTCTTACGACCCCTTGTGACCCGCATCTCATTTCGCAACCTAACCTCATCACCTAAACCTTACACAATTATTTATTAATTACCTTATAATTAATAAATCCACATCGCCTTACCTGCCACCTCATCTTGCCACCTCATCATGACCAAGTCCTAACCCTAAACTAACCTAATTAAGACCTATAACTTAGTCTACATCCACACCCATGACTAATGACCCCTTACTCGCACCCAAAACCGACCTTGTAGCTACTTGACCAAGCCCGCAACCAATCCCTCGAGAAGAAAAGGAGGGAAAGCTGGCTATTTTACCAAAAATAGCCCGTTTTGACTTGACCGATACTGGTTCCTACTCGACCACCGTCGGTTGCGTAACCACCATCAGTTCCTCGTAAATGACCACTTCCAACCAAAAATGAAGGATCAAATTTTCATTTGATAAAAAAAAAGGAGAGATTATTAAAAGGATCCGGATTTGCTGAGCCGAGCAGAGACAAGTGAAGAAAGAAGAAGAGTTTGTAGAGAAGGACATCAAGCCCAAGACTGCAACCGAATAACCGGAGCCTAGTAACGCCCATCCGAGCATCGAAGAGGAGATAACTCATCTTGGATTGTCGATCATCCTACTTGAGTCCTATCTTCATCATCATAGTCCTGAACTCGCATCTTCATCGGAATGAGTAAGTAGTGTTTTATATGTTTCTAAGCACCATTTCTTGAGCCTGTGGGTTGATAGTAATCGTAAGTTTATTCCTAGATCTACTACCAGCAACATACTGCACTTAACCTCCATCCATACATCCTGGTATTGCCCTGAAGACCATTTTATCCCACTCTGAGCCTTCCCTAACCCCACAATCACTCTGCAACCAACCTCTACCCAGAAGCACCTAGATTACTGACCCTACCGGTGTCGGTTATCCCCTACCGGCAGCAGTTCTCTAACCACGGTCGGTTATCCAGTGACCGCCGTCGGTCACTGTGACTTATACCCCAAAACCTTTTCCTCACCTATTTGTCACCTAACAACCACAGATCCAGTCTGGTTTATCCCTATAACTCAACCTGAATGTATCAACGACCAGTAACCAAACAAACAACGTGACGCTTTATTATTGATAGTTTAGTTTCTATTGTTTTGTAACGAGATACCTAAATCATGATTTTGCAATAGCCTTCTTTGTTATCATTTGTGTTAATTCGTATTAAAAGGGGAACTGACCACCTTCGAAAGGAAGTTTTATATTTCCTGGGCCTAAGGCAGCTCCCTCATTTATTGTCTAATTAAAATCTGGTGGTCCTATATTCTTACTTGCAGGTAGTCCTTCCAAGACAAAAAGGAGTTCTTCGCAGTCGATCTGGTCTTTCTTTACGGTACACACACACCATCTTAACATTCAACAGGTATTCCTCCTAGACCTAACCCTTATCTATTTCTCAAAGCAATGATAGGATAGAAGCAAGTCTATTCTACGAGATCCGAAACATTGCGTGCGAAACAGATTCTCATGAAAATTTTCATCTCCTTTGGATGAATGTGATCACATTCTTCCTAGGTCCTCAATCTAACCATGATCTCGTCAATAATAGAGAGTATAACATAACAATTCAAGGTTCGTGACACCCAAAAATAAAATGATCTCTATAATGCTATCAATCAAGATAATGAAGAGCTCAAACTATTCTCTAATCCCATGGTTAACCATGGTATATGAAAATTTTCTAAGAAATCAGAAAATTCCACAAAAAATGTGGTTGATCCTCATTATCCTCCCAAAAAAATGGTTACCATAAATTATGTGAGGCGTGTTATAGAAAACATATAGATTACATATCCTCCATAATTTCATCCTCGGACTCACAAATCCATCTACCCTTTTGTTGTTCAAAATCTAAATCCTAAAGGAAATATCCTATCTTCTCCGGATGTCATCAACCCCGTGATAAAATTGTTATAGGGCCAAAGGTGTTTTAAAATATTTATCCAAGCATATATGCCTTTGGTTGGGCCAATGGTGTTGAGCCTAAACATAAATTAGCTTTTGAATTATCCTTAATCACTCGCCCCCTTCTAATCCTATTTTTGAGTATCCTCAGCAGTCTTATCCTACTTGCTCATCCCAGGTCATAATGAGTGGGACCCTCAAGAAGAAATTTCTCAAATTATTGGTCTAATCCCATTTTTAGAACTCATGCACACATCACCTCACCATCGTGATTGTCTCATGACAGGTGCTTTGATATGAACATCCCTTTCCATCCTAATATGGGATGGTTTCTTGAATTTCATGGTTATAAGAAAACATCCGTCGAAAATGTAAGGATATTTCCATTTGTACAGACTGTACCATGGATAATAAAAATTGTATCTACTTCCTTGCAGCTTGTCATGATTCTAGATGAATTCTTACTTTTGGCTAAAGATCATCCACTTTTTATCTCCATATAAATCAGTGAAACATAGTTCAACATTCCCTTGTTGATGAAGGTTTCAACGCATGTGTGCCCTCCACGAGTTCATCAAGGCTCTTGGTTACTCAATAGATGACCTAAAAACCACAAGTACTACTTTCAATAAATATGATCGTCAATAGATGTCACCCATGGATTATATTTGGCTGATCATCACTATTCTTCCTAGGAATTTACATGTAAAATTCATGGTCTTTAACTTCCCCTTATCTTATAATATCCTCTTACATCAACATTTTACCCATCTTATGCATGTATTCACTTCCTCTGCATACCAATGTGTCATTTTTTCTCATCAAGGACCTATCTATAGAATTCAAGATAACCTAAATCTTTAGAATTACAGCATTCTTCAACAAAAAGTGACATATGAATTCCTAAATGTTGAAAAATTGTTTCCTATCCCATTTCATGAATATCAAAACTTCAACTATGTTGTTGAATCTCTTCATGGAAATACGGGTCATCCCAAATTGGTTGGGTGTACTCCTCCCAATATTTTGGATTATAATGATGATGATCCTAATGATATCACTATTATGATCAAAACCTTTGATTTCTCATATCTCATCATATCCCAACTTCTTCCTAACTTGTGGCCTCACAAGAAGTATCCATCTATTCTAGCTACCATTTCACGTACACCTCAACCTCCCCCATAGAAAACAGATAATTTAGAAACCACAGTTAACTCTTGTGTGATATATATTTCTACTCTTGACTATGATGACAATTATGCTTTGGACGATCCCCATTTAGCTAGTTACACCCAAATTTGAGATAGAAAATTATGTCATTACTCAAAAAAACTTCGAATGATGATTTCTCATGATGTGAATGTTATTATTATACAAGAAGACTTCTCAAAATTTGTTGAGCCCTTTCCTAGAAGACTAGCACTTGATCCTCGGACATCTCTGCTAGACTCACCATCTCCCCATGATTCAAATACTATACCACATGATTTACCTCCTTATGTAAACAAATGGGAGAATATATATGTTTTTACTATGAAGCTAATGACCTTATGGATGAAAAAGCACTGATGATCCAACATCATCCATGCCTTGACCCATATCATCCATTCAAATTCTCCCCTACCTTTTGTCCTTATGAAATGTCAACCCTTTGGGGTAGAGAAATATTGTACATAGCATGATGCTCCATGGAACGATGTATCTGATTGTAGATATTATAAACAACACATGAAAATTCTTGAGGTTGATGTTAAACGAGATTAGTATCATAAGGCTACATGACCTTCTACCTCAACCCCACTTTATTATTTGAACCATGGTTGTTTCTTGCATACCGATGCAAAATGTCATGTCATATGTAGTAGACACCAAGTTCATGAGTCCTATTTACATAGAAAAAGTGTATATTTAACTTCTATCGATCTACTAGCCTTCCCTTAAACAAACTAGACCTCAACGAACTTATGGATAACCAAGCCATATTGATCCTCGTCCCACTATGGAAAATTTTCAGTGTGACATTCTCACATGACTAGAGGATGGGATAGATGACATCCTTATTTCCATGATATCGAGGTACACCAGCATATTTCTATCACATAGCATGTCATATAGGATCTCATGCCTCATTCCTAAAACCATATCTTGAATCAAGTTGATGATATCATTGTGTTTAATGAAAAGTTGCAAAATCCATGGAATTGGGGTAAGAATCTCTAACGAAACTCCAAAGGATTTGAACAAGCTGATTAATGGACCATCCGATTAGAAATGAGCAAGGTTTTTTTCTTTGCATACATTAATTTGAAGTAAACAAGAAAACTAAGAAAATGAACTTAACCTCTATTCTTTGAAATCTTGAAATAATGAACCTAAGAGGATCTAAGCATTCAATTTTTGTTTAAGAGAAATAGATCTCCCCATTAATGGCTTCAAGGCAAATGGTTCTTCCCTTTTACTCCATATTTGTGCTATAAAATCCAAAAGAAAATTTTAATAGCTCAATTGAAGAAAATGAACTGCAATATAAAGCCTAAACAAAATACTATAATCTATGCTAGGAAGAAGAGAGAATTGTTAAAAATGAGGAAGGGGTCTAGCCCAATTTATAGTTTTCCTTTTGGGAAAGTGAGAGATTTGGGTGCATGTGGGACAAATGTAAAATTCCAAAAAGCACTTTTAGCAAGTTAAAGTGAAATTTTACTTTGTGTTTAGAAGAGATTGACCATGGTTAATACTAGTTAACCATGTTTAGAGGGTAATTAATCTCATTTAGAGAGAAACTAGGTTAACGAAAGGATTATGAAAGACTTAATCAATCCAAAGAAGTGGATTGATACTCCAGGGAGCGAATAGAGGTGGTATAGAAGAGAATATTAGCCAAGAAGAGATTATTATAACCTATTTAATTAGCTTACAAGAGGAAATGTGATAAACAAATTGTTGTAAGAGGGGTGTTAGATAGATCTAACTGACGAGGAGTCATAAATTTGTAAGGGGAAGAATAGTTAGTGCAATATTAAGAATAATAGTGCATTGATCAAACTACAGTGTCTACATTTTCCCCTCTTTGGGATGACGTAAGCCACTTCACTTCAATGAAAATAGATAAAAAACAAGTAGAAAATTTTGAAGGGGTAGGAGAAAAATTAATAGGATGAAGGATGAAGGATGCCCCCTCGAGTGTCGATGGGGTGACGGAGAAACTCAATCGAGTGATTGAAAAAGAGAGCAATAGAAAGAAAAGTGCACAGAGAAGATGAGAAACAAGAAGAAAGAGGGATATTGAGCTATCTACAAATCAATTGCTAACAATATATAATCATCATAATGATTAGAATCCTCCTCATTGGTCCTTATTAAAATGTGAGCATACGATGAAAGTGTAAAATGACATGAAAATACAAGGTACAAAAAATCATTTTGTGCTAAAAATGACCAACTCCATGTGACATACATGAATGCAATGAAATACGAGAAATAAACAATATCACCTAACAAGGTAATAAGTACAATCACACACACTTAACCAACAATGTTCAAGATAGTTGCACAAATATTTTGTTATCAATATGTAGTACTAAATTTTATGATAAACAAAAAGGGTGAATAATGATTCCCAAGTAATGTGTATAATGCAAGGAAAAGATGGAGGACACTTGGGTCTAGTGCAAAAACAATGTGCACAACGAAAATAGTATCGAGCAACCGATAGTGCCCCGAGTCTGATTTAAGTAAGTAGCATAACTTATGTAGGTGATTGAAAATTTAAATGATTTGTGAGTTTTGTTTCAAAATATTTGAAAACATCAACAAGATATGGGATGAGTGCCATGTGATAGACATAGATTTCAGCCGTAGATGAACGGTTTACCCAGTTTTAATCTATTTCCAAAGTATTTCAATGTTTTTATTTTTTAAATGGTTTTACAATTTTATTTTTATTTTTTTATCAGTCAGAAGAATTTCAAAAGATCAAATATCTTCTAAAAGTATGTGCAAGGGTGATAGTGGGAAGGCGAGGCTTGTCAGAGAGCCAAAATATATTCCCACAAGAAGAAAGACGGGTTAGGAATAATTTCTTTAAAATAAACTAATAAATAATTATCACGATGGGGGAAAATAGATGAAAAATAGAGGAAAAGGTGGGAAAAGGCACCTGAAAGGTTTGTAAATTATTTCAGTGTGACAAAGAAGTAACCGCAGGGTGGCACAAAGTGCCCCAATGTGTGAAAATTAGCAAAAATAATTATTTTAATACAAAAATAATTATCACAATGGATAGAAGAAGGTTAGAATGATCACGACAGAGAAAACATGCCCCGGGGTATTGTGATGGGTTAATATACCCACCTAGGGTCGGTAAATCAATCACAACCAATTCATTTCTACCAGAGTGTTTGTAAATTTTTACCACAAGTGAGAGCAACACCATGGAGTGAGATGGAAAGAATACCTGAGAGCGGAGGAAACACACAAATTACATCCGAGAGTTCATGCGGGACCCAGTGGATGGACCCTACATGAGTGGCCTATCCATTCTAGTGAATTACACATTTAATGCATTTTTAGGTTTTTTATCCTAGGTAAGAGAAAATTGACGTATACGCACATGCGTATGCGTTGATGACGTATGTGCGTGCATGAATGCATCGAATCGGTGGGTACGCACATGCGTATCCATTGAAAATGTATACACACAAAGCTTATGCATTGGAATAATATTAGCGAGGGGATATGGATGCGTGTCTATCGAATGGGCCATGTACATGTTCGGGATGGGGAACAGAGATGCGTGCATGTATGCACGGAGAGAGGCATGTCGAGGCTCGGTCTAGGCACATAGGCACTGAAGGGGGAAAATAGAAACAGAGGGGCACATACACATAGTGATAGGCATGTATGCATTGAGATGGGAGTGTAGGCGTCGGAGGAGGCACACACATGCTGAAGAAGAAAAACATCCTTTCGGTAAACCAGCCAAGAAGAGAAAAAGACAAACTCCTTAGAAAAAAGTGAAAATTTTCAAGAAATAAGATAGAAGAATGGCTACCTAGCAGTAATTTTTAGATAGATGTAGGTAGAAATATCAACTGATACATGTGTGTTTTCTTTTTTGCAATGTATAATACCCATTCTCCAAACTCATGAGCGATATGGTCAGCTAGCGGTGATAGAGGCCCAATTTGATGATGATGATAGAGTGACCTTGGATAGCCTCCTATATGTTACGGGATTGGCTCATGTGGTTGAGATGCCATAGATTACATTGGATCATGGCCTCCTGATAACTATAGTAGAGTGATGGCACGGTGAGAGTCGGTGCTTTTGACTCTCGTATGGGGATATTACTATTACTCTTGAAGACGTGTGCCACATTATATAGGTCTCGATTCACGGTTAACTCATCTATTCTATGAGCTGTTGGGATGATATTCAATGATATATTGTAGATTTTTTTTTCATCCCAATGATATCGTGGCATGGGATGACCATTAGGTTATCATAGTGCATTGATGATCCAAAGCTAGACCAAGTAGTGGTCTATATGATGGCCTTCTTCAATGGAGTCTTTCTCCCTAATAAGACCGAGTGCTTCATTTCCACCCAGACCTCCTTGGAGTGATACGTGACTTAGTAGAGGGTGATACCTACTACTTGGGGTCGTGTGTATATTGGCACATCTATACTAGGACCTTCATTTGATTACCTAATACCATCAGAAGATGGTAGGACCAGATCGCTTGCTTCAATTTTGGGCATGGGACCACATTACCATTAGTTGCCCCTTAGGTGTTTTGAGAGTTCGAGATCCCAAGGAGCCTTCTACGATGGGTTGGGTCCTAACAGAGGATGATGTGCAACCATATATGGGGATGCCTATCACTACTCGTCATGATATTGATGAGTTACAACAAGCTTCCATGGTTTGGAGGCCATACGATATTTCTAGTGGCTCAAGGATGGTTTAGAGATTAATACTTTGCCATAGTAGATAATTTTATCTTAGGTAACCGCAACTATATGTGATAGTTACACAGGGGTGGATCGATGTCGAGGTAATTTGGTAGTACCTGGATGTTCCTCGGCTAGACAGGTGGTACGCTCGCAGGGCCCGAGAGTACTTTGATATGGGTCCATAGATCACCCGTGATAGAGCACTAGCCGATTTACGAAAGGTGGTACCCTCTTGTATGGGTTCCATTGAGATAGATTAGAGATCCAGGAACTACACTTGAGTATGGGGCATGGTATCATGGTGTGTTTCCATGCCATTTGATTGTTTCCAGGGCGGTGTATAACACCGATGTGAGAGATCCTCCAGTGGGGCATCCTAGTGGTGGTGAGGGTGGATTCATTGGTGGTGAGGATAGTGATAATAATGATGACAGTGGGCCGATTCATACCAAAGATGTCAAAGGTAGGGGACAGGATCCAACACTACAGTAGCCACAGGGATAGGGCCCCAGGCCTAGGCCAAGATAGGTGTTCAAGGTAGTTGACATAGATTTTCCCCTAGTAGGCATTCCAGTAGGGATATACACCCCTCTCCAGTAGGTACTTCCAGAGTAGGGCCTGCCACCTCATGCTCCAGAGGGTGGTGGTGATGGTGGACAACTAGTTTCCTTGAATAGGAGTTACAAGAAGTAATTCTTGTGAAGTTAGAGGTGGTTAGAGAAAGAGATGCAACCAAAGCATAGGTATAGGCCCTCACAGTAGAGCGAGATCAGGCACATGCTCGGGTGTAGATTTTGACACTAGAGATAGATCAGGCACATGCTCAGGTGTAGATTTTGACAGTGGAGAGAGATCAGGCTAGAGCATAGGCCAAACAGGGCAAGTGATAGTACCCTATGGTAGAGTCAGATTAGTGAGATGGCGGCACATGAGGCTCAGATATTGATCCTTTTACATCGATCAGAGACTCACGTACGATGATGGTTGTTTCCTATATAGACCACACCCATGCATAGTCATAGGGCTACATTATACAGAGAGATCAGGCATGAGCCCAGGTGTAGGTTATTATTGCAGATAGAGATCGAGAGGCCACCACTTCTAGATAGGCTCAGGTTGATAGTGGTAGGTTGATAGGTGAGTGAGATGCCACCTTACAGGAAGCCATCACTTCTGGAGATGTTGATCTAATACATGATGCTATGAGATCTAGCGGCGAGGCCTTATATTATAGGACTACCTACTTCAGGGCAGTCTCGACAGAGCAGCGAGTTGTGCCCTTTGAGAAGTCAAATGCAAGTATGACAGGCTCTATGTCACGGTGATCAGGCTATTCATTTAGATCAATTTGGTAGCCTATTACAGTGCAATTGGCTGGATAATAGCTAGCCAAACAGTAGGGTGGTACCCCTAGTGTTGGTCCATCACAACCACCTCTCTTCTGTCCACCAGGTCATGACCCGGGAGCCCCAACAAGGGTGAGATTTTTGGTTGATTTGTTTACTTCTCCTTTTATATAGATTTTTTTATATTCCTCCTATGAAGGCCTATTCTTTTGTATAGTTATATGTACCATTGTTTTGATGATGCCTCTTGATAAAGGCTCTATTGTTTTTATGCATGCCCTTTTTAAATGGCATATCAGTATCGATGATGTATATTTTGAGCACTATCTTGGATAGTTATACATGTATTATATGGACATTTTGATATACTATATTTTGAATATGCTTTGTATGATCATTGATTATGATGTATGCTTTCTCTTTCCTCTATGCATGTGACATACCTTATATTTAGAGATGTGTATGTTTCATGCTTTCATATTGATGATGTATCTACAGATAGCAACACATGTTTTCAGATTTATGAGATGTTTCTGAGTTCTTATTCTAGCACTTGGGATGATACTAGATGATATTGGTGTGGGGGATAGATTTGTGATTATGCACAACCCTCTTTCCCCAATGATTATATGATATGTGATGATTAGCTTAGCATACATGCATGATGTAATACTTAGAATTTTTGTATATGTGATGTAGTGAATGATGTTTGAAATGTGATGAAATGATAGATGATATATGTGATAACAAACAACTATGCAAAACACACAAGAAAAATTTAACAAAACTAAACAAATATACACATTTAAACAACACAATAAAATACAACTAAATGAACACATGTAAATGCTAGCAAGAGATTAAAGTGGTATCCAATCTAAGCAAGTAAAATGAATTCTAATAGATGCACACAACAAAAAAAGAAACATACAATAATATTTTACAAGTATGAGAGTTCCTAAATGAATACAATGCAATACACAATCAAATCAAGCAATATTCAATATAAGGTAAGAAAATGAACCATTCAAATAAAAAAATTCAACAAGCTAAGTACATCAAGACTATACAAACCCACAACTAAAAAAAGAAACCTAAACATTGATATATTTTCTAATGTTTTTGGGTTTATCTAAAAAGATAAGTTTTCATGGCTACGGTTTTCATTGTTGTCTAGGTTTCCCTAAGATAACGTTGTGAAACGAATGTAGCTTTATCCTTGAAAAGGGAAATTTTCTAGATGTTTAGTTTTTGTGTATCCTTTTTCCAAATGTTTTTTGTATTTTCCAAGGTCATGTTCTGAAAGCAATGTACAAGAACAAATAAGTGTGGATGCCCCCAACGTGATGTGGGAATATACAAAAGGCAGAATTCCATGCGTGTATGTACAAGAAGGTGACAATGTGTAGGTGTGCTCAATGTTAGATGGGAGTATACAAAGGTAATGTCCTTCATGTAGATATAAGAGCAAATGATCTAGATCACGGTATGGAAAAGGTGGCTCTAGTAGGGTTCCTAGACCTAGAAAAGGTAGTCATATCTAGAGAGTGGTGACGATTATTTGTCCTACTATAAGAGTAACTTGTGCCTAACGAATCTTCCTTGAGCACTAAAAACTAGTTTTCACTCAAAGACCTGCCAACTGCACCACAATTTCGTGATTTTCACATGTGAATGACCTTCTTTTTCTTTACTGTTTTCTCAATTTTCCATTTTTTTGCTTGTTTTTTCTTTGTTTTTCTATTTTTTAGTTCTTATTTGATAATCTCTTTATACTTAAGCATAGAACCGTTTGAGGTGAATGGATTTCATAGGTTCTGGAAGCTCTTCACCATCTGAATATGCAATTTTATAGGCTCTTGATCCATATTTTACAATTACTACATAAGGACCTAACCAGCTTAGCCTCAAACTTACCTTATTTTCTCTTTCTTTGATAGTTTTCTTTTGATTTTATTTTCAAACTAGCTCTCCCACATCAAATTCCCGATGAATGATGTGTTTTTTGTATCCCTGACACTCTGTTCGATATACTTTCAGGTGATCGAGTGCTCTAATACTCTTTTCATATAATAATTCTAACTCTGTTAGGTGAGTGACTCTGTAGTCCTCATCTTTATCCAAATAGTCTCTAAGAAATATTCTTAGGGAAGGAAGCTCCACTTCCAGAGCTATGATGGCTTCAGTGCCATAGATGAGTGAATATGGGGTCACACTAGTAGGAGTGTGGATGGAAGTATGATAGGCCTAGAAGGCCGGATGTATCTGCAGGTGCTAATTATAGCCGGTTTTACTGACCATTTTATCCATAATCCGTATAAGGGTTTTATTAGTGGCTTCTTCTTGTCCATTACCTTTGGGGTAATAGGGGTTGACCACTTGAGTTGGATATGGAAGTGATGACACAAGGTTTTAACCTTTTTTTTTTGAAAGATTTACCATTATCAGTGATAATGGCTGAAGGAATCCCATAACAACATATGAGATGGTTCATGATGAATTTTGAAATTTGTGCACTGGTGACATAGGTAAGAGGGACAACCTCTACCCATTTGGTAAAATACTCAGTTGTTGTGATGATGTGAGTATGAGGACCATGTGAAGAAGAAGGATGAAGCTTCCCTATGATATCTAGGCCCCATTTAGAGAATGGACAAGGCATTACAATAGGCTGTAAGGCCTATGCTAGCACGTGAATCAAGTTTCCATATTTTTGGCATAGCTCACACTTCTTTACAAAGTTACAATAATCTAATTCGATGATAGGCCAATAATATCCTACTCTTAATAACTTCCTAGCTAATACTATGCCATTGGTATGCGCTCCACAAATACCACCATGAACTTCCTTAATGGTGTGGATAGAATCAAAACATCCAAACAAGAAAGCGATTCCTATCGTAGCCATGATAATAAAGGGTGCCTCCTAAGAGGGTATAACGGGCTATGCGGCGGATAAGTATTTTCTTTTCGAAATGAGTTACGTCGGGTGGAAAAGTGTCATCTTGTAGGTATCGAAATATTGGATCATACCAAGGGGATAAGGGACCAACAACTTCACATGCCAAACATGAATCTGGCATATCATATGCTGGCACCTATAAATTCTCTATGAAGAAAGGCATCTTACTTTCATGAGGGGGAATGCGTAACAGAGACCCAATAATAGCCATAGCATCTGTGGATCTATTGTGCGACCTTGGTTTTTGCTCAAATATAATCTATGTAAAGTATTCCTTCAAGGTTTCAACCATATTTTTATATGGAATAAGATTATCATCTTTAACTTTGTACTCATCATTAACTTGTTTAATGATAAGTTGAGAGTCTCTAATTAATCTTAGTTTCGAATGTTCCAAGTAATAGCTAGCTTGAGACCAATAATGATCACCTCATACTCTACAATATCGATGGAATGCTATTGGTATGACATCACTTGTTGGAGTGATGAGGACCACTCCTGCTTTGGATCCATGGAAGGTGAAAGATCCATCAAAATGGACCTGCCATTCTACGGATTCTTCAATATACATCATAGATGCATCTAGTAAATCTAGGCACAAAGGTTCCATCCCTAGAAGAGGTGCTTCTGCCAACTGGTCAGCTGGTACCTCTCCTTTTAAAGACTTCTGATTCATGAACTTGATATCAAATTCACTCAGGAGAATGATCCAATTAGCCATTCGGCATGTGAGGGTAGTTTTGGATAAAAGGTACTTGAGAGGGTCGACTTTGGATATGAGTTTGGTTTTATTATTCAGGAGATAATGGTGTAGCTGTTTGAATTTAAAGATAACTGCCAAGTAGGCCTTTTTTATTTGGGGGTAATTCAACTCGCACACAATCAAGGTGTGGCTGAGATTGTAAATTTCTATCTCTTTATGGTCTAAATCAGATTGGGCAAGCAACAAACCAATAGCAAACTGGGTAGCGGAAATGTATAAGAGGAGATGTTCACCTAGAGTAGGTGGCATGACTACAAGTGGGCTTACCAAGTACTATTTTAATAGTGCAAAGGCCTTCTGACAGTCAGTTCCCAATTGAATGTGACATCTTTCTTGAGTAAATGGGTAAAGGGGTGGCACTTATCTGCAAGTTGTGAAATAAAGTGACAGATTTCCTGAATTTTCCCTTGTAGACTCCTTAGTTGCTTGAGAGTGGTAGGTGGTGGCATTTCTGTGATATTTGTAACCTTTGTAGGGTCCACTTCAATCCCTCTTTGTGAAACAATGAACCCTAGGATATTTCCTGATAAAACACCAAAGACACATTTCTTAGGGTTCAAGCAAACCTTATAGTCTCATAGACATTGAAACATATGCCTCGATTTCAATGTGCTCTTCTATTCTTGGGATTTGCTAGGATGTCATCAACATAGTCTTCCATAATGTCACTTATCATATCATGGAAGATAACCATGCCCCATTGATAAGTAGCCCCAATGTTCTTGATCCCGAAATGCATGACTTTGTAGAAAAATGTTCCCCAAGGACTGATGAATGTTATTTTATACCGATCTTTTTCTGCAATCCGTATCTAGTTATAACTTGAAAAGCCATCCATTAAGGACAACATTTCATAACCAGCAAAGTGGAGTCAACTATCATGTTAATTTTAGGTAGAGAAAAGTCATATTTAGGACACGCCTTGTTAATGTCATGTAAATTAGTGCGATTCTTATGCCAATAGAATTTTTCTATACCGAGACTATGTTAGAGATCCATTCTAAATAGTAAATGGGTTTAATAAAATTAGAAGCTAACAACTTTTCCAATTCTTCTTTGACAAGGATCGCCACCTTAGGATGAATCTTTCTCAACTTTTTCTTGATTGGTTTGGCATCTTGGTGCATAATGAGGATATGCACAACTAGTTATGGGTCCAAACCAGGCATATCTCCATATGCCCATGTGAATATGTCTGCGCATTATTTTAATATCTCTACAATGATCTTTTGCTCAAGCACCGAGAGTGAAGCCCCCAACTTTATTATTCTAGGTTTCTCCTCCGAGCCAATGTTGATGTTGATTGTTTCCTCGACAAGCATCTTAGAAGCATATTCTATCATGTGTAGGATCGGGGAAGAGTAATATTGACCTCCTATGGTAGCTCATTATCATATTTAAATAGATAAATAACTTCATCTTTAGACTCGTTGTTCTTTTTATCTATGAGTTTTTCAAAAATTATTTCACCGTGAGATTTTTGTTTATCCTTTTGCTAGGTTTATCATAAGTGGTACTTTTATTTACTACCTTCTTATACAAATGTCCACACATCTCTACTTATTTCCCGAAGTATATACAAGTGTCTAGTTAAATCGCTAATCCTTTCTTGTGGTCCCCAGTTGGAATAGAATCCCCAAGTCCCATGAACTCTACAAATGCCTCATCATTTTCAAAGAAATCTAGGGGCACATGAAGTTGTTGATCCTAGTCTATAAGTTCAATATATACAAGGGATACTTGATATTTGTTTAAGGGGATAGATTCAAATAAGGTAAGGACCGATGAATTTGGGAATAGGTTCATGGAAGCAAGATCCTTGTAGAGGCTACATTGGGAATCTGCGTCATTGCTATCAGAATGAGATGAAACATCCTCATGTTCAGAAGAGGTGGCATCATTCTCAGAGGGTAGAGCATTATGAGGCCTTATCCCAAGGCCATGTTTATCGAATTAAAATGAGGGATGGGAATAGGCTCTAGCTGGCCTTGTGCATTAATACCACATCCAAACCCACTATAGCCCATGACAAACATCATGCGGTGACCTTTGATGTCTTGGGTGCTTGATGGCATGAAGCCATGGTGCCTTCTAGAACTCTGCTAGTAGGATCCTCTAACATTTTCTCCTCAGATAGGAGACCACTATGGACAATTTTTTCCAATGGTTTAGGAAATTTCTCAAGTGCTCTGTTGAACTAAAAATAAGGCTTACCCCTTGTCCTGGGGATACTGATAAGTCTGATATTAACAAATCTTGTTCAAGAGTGAATGGCTCACTCTGGGCCATATTTTACCAACGTTTCCTCCCATGAAGAGAATGGGTTAACCAATGAAGGAAAGTATTTATTGTAAGGCATGAGGGACTCTGAATCTATCCATTTTTTCATAGCTTCTATTTGTAGGGGGACAACTACATCTGCAGAAGGACACTCATAAGTTGCACGAGAAAAATTGTGCAATGCCCTATAATGTGTGAATGGTTCGGTCACCCAGAATGGTAACCACCTAACCTTCATGACATAACTTGATGCACTGATGGAAAGTCAATGGAATAACTTGCATGGCATGGATCCATGGGCGCCCCAGGAGCATGTTGTATGGAAGGTCCAAGTCAAGGACATGGAACATTGTGTCATGACACGTTGGGCCTACCTCCATGGGAACCACTATAGTACCTATTGATTCTCTTTCTTCATTGTCATAAGCCGTGATTGTGATAGTCTTAGCTCCCAGATTTGTTTCTGAATGGCCTAGCTGCTTAACCAACTTCAAAGTGTAAATATTTAGACCAAATCCCCGTCTACAAGTACTCTCTTGATTTTACGATGGGTAACCACCACTTCGAGATACAAGGGTAAGTTATGTTTTGGGTTGTTATGTGGGATTACAGTATGATCAAAAGTAATATGATCATTGGATTCTAGGCACACAATCATGGCTTGAAGGTTTGTGGGGTCTACATCTGTCGAAACCCCTAAATTTTGCAATGTCTTGTACAATATGTTCTTATGGGCATTAGATATTTTGAGGAGATCGAGAATAGATATCCTAGTAGGTGTTTTCTCTAACTACTCTATTAAATTATATTGACCTTCTTGAGGGATAGGCACAGGATCTGGTATGACTAAGCGGGCACGTCTCGTCCCTAATACGTAATTTTTTTCTAGAATCCGGATGGTGTTGATCTGTTCATTAGATGAGCTAATACATCCTATGAGAGAATCAAAAGGACTATCATTTATAGGGTAAACATAGGCATCAGTTCTATAGTTGTTGAAGGTTTTCCCGTGATCTAGTTTCCTTTTCTCTTTATTTGCACGATTAGGAAAGGGTTCCTTGTAGATACCCATTTTCTCATTTAGACATTTTCCGAACTCGGGGAGAATCCATGGTGATCTTTCCTTCCTCGATGATATCTTGTATGTAATGGAACAAACAGTCTCAAAACCTATCTGTCTTTTGTCCTTTAACACGGTGGAAGTCACAATATTCATGATCTTTGAACCAACCTAGTTTTGGAGCATCCTCTGGGTATGGTACCATTGTATTTGGATATTCCACCATTTTTACATCATCTAATTATTTTAAGATGGCGGAGACAAGAACTATGTTAAGGATGTAAATGTATGTTTTGTAGGCACTTTGGGATGAGTTCCTTGTGAAAGCTTTAAAAGTGGGTCTGTCAGTATAGCCTAGACTCTCTTAGAGTCTATAATGCCATCACCAACAACATGTTTATTCTTATTAAACAAATTAGGTTTTTCTATGGATTTGGCTTCATGTTTGTTTTTAACAATAGACTTAAGTGTTCCTTTGTAAAGAGGTATTTCTCAATTTAACCACCTTTCTCTATGAATTCTTCAAATTTTGAGCCACAATGCATTTGTAAGTGAAAGGATATTTCTAGGTTCAAGTTAGGAACAAATATGCTCACTAACTATTTTTATAGAAATGCACAAGGAAAACCACCAGCTAACCCATGCCATCTTTGTAAAAATCCTGCAAACATCTCATTGGGTTTTTGTTTTGTATTTCATAAATTGTTCATTGTGATATTAATTTCCATATTATAGGAGTAATGTTGTACAATTTTGTTCACTACTACGGGCCATGTTGTAATGGATCCCTTGGGTATGCTATATAACCATTCCATTCCCATGGGTCCTAGGTCATGTGAGGAAAAGTCATATTAAGAAATTATCACTATATGCGACCTCTTGGCAAGCCATGGAAAAGTCTTTTATATGATCATGAGGATAACTTTTACACTTATACTTATCAAACTTGGGAACGGTAAAGTGTTTTGGGAAAGGTTGTTGTAACATGTCCTTATCAAAGGGGTAAGGGCATAGTTCTTCATACGAATATTTTCTATTTTGGCCTACATTTCCCTGTTGTAATGTAGTAAGTGTATTTTTCATTGATTGTAACTCTTTCTGAATGAGTTTCTCCTTAGTAGGTGACATTGGTCTTTGTACCTGAGTTTCCTTAAAGGTATAGTCTGTGTGTGGATAAAATTGAAACTCGTTAAGTTTATTTTTGTCTTTGTATTTGTACATGTTTCTTCTTAAAGAGCCTAAGTTTTCTAACTTCTAGCTCAACTTCAAGATTTGTTTTTGGAGGATCTCCTCCTCAACCAGGGGGTCCTCTTCTTCATCAAATTTTGGAGGAGGGGAAGCTTTACACTCAATTTTCACTTTATGTGAAGCTTTATAGTGAGGTTTTCATGATGGGTCTCCTTTGAAAATGGTCTTATATTACCCAAAAGTGGAAGCGTATCCCACATCAAAAGGATTATCCATGTCTAAGAGAGATCTTTGCTCTCCTAGTTTAGGGTTAATGACCTTTGTTTCTTCTTCGCGATCTTGCGGAAGTTTAGCTCCTAATTCTAAGACTCTTGCAAGTACTTGATCTTTATTATAATATAGGAGTTCATCAAATATATTTAGGTCTAACCTCTATTTTTCTCCAGAAGAGTCTAACTCTTCTCCGCTATGATCAATTAATAGCTCCGTATCTTTGACTTGAGAAAAGAGAGGTGCCAAATTGTTGTTGCTAAATGGGAAGGTTTCGAAAGGGTTTTCTCCTATGTCATGCTCGTTTGATTTGGTTTCCATTTTGTGATTTTAGGCATTACTAGCGAGAAGTTTATATGCAGATAGCATGACCCTTAAGCATATGGTTTCTACAATCCAATCAAGGTGATGTTTGAACTATACTATAGTGTATCCTAGATGTAATGTTATGTAGTCATTTTTATCAAGGAACACTCATATGCACACCTAAATGTAATGATCACTCAATTTTATTGCTACCAATCCTATGCCCTAAAACAGATAGCGACAATATCATATCAATATGTAGGTGAAGTTAGAATTCTAACAAGGCCTAAGTACTGACGTGGTGTTGACACAGTCCCTCAACAAGGTATACTTAAAACTAGTTTGAATGCCGATGAAAGCCAAACCTTCTAAAAAATGGAAGTCGTGACTAGATATAGTGTAACAATGTCACCGTGATACATTAACCGAGCAAGAAAGATTTTAGTATCATGAAAACCTTATCATGATATGTATAAGGTGTTATCGACACTTTTCAAAAAGACTTAGATGGCGTTGAAACCAAAACCAAGTGATAAGTATAAGAGGGATTTTTAATTGTGAGTAGTGTAAACGCGCAATATAGGGACTTATACCATTTTCTTATAAAAATTAGAACACGATGTAAGTACTAAGATTATATGTCTAGAATGCAAACAAAAATATCAACTCAAGAAGAGACAAAAGATGAAATGAACTCATAGCTATGAAGATGATATTGAAATTAATATAGGACTTTTATCAAAGATATGAAAAATGTACCTGCATACTTTAGACATTTAACAACCCAGCCACAAACATGGATGGGCATAAATGGACAAAAAAGTGTTGAGCACTATCTCTAATAAAAATGCACAAGGTATGCACCTTTCTCACCCCGAAAAATGGGAGGTGAGAATGCAAGGGTATAGATCAAAAGATGAAAACAAACCAAGTGCCACTTGGGTAGAGTTTCACCTCATCCGAAGACAAGAATAAAACTAAGTGAAAGTGGGACATAGTTTAGTTTCGTGATGAAAGACACTTAGATCAAACTCACAAGGGTTATTTTCCTTGTTTGAAAAACCAAGGTTCAAATCCCAAATGAGTTATCACTTTGTGATGGCTTGACACAACAATGGACTAGAAAAGTGGGCTCTAAGATAGAATGGCCTCCTTAATAAGTTCTCTCAACTAGGTGTCACAAAGTTGTCTAAGAGGAGGCGTGATTTACCCAAATAGTCACCCTGACTATCTTGGGAGTATCTCAAATTTCCCCCTTCAAGTACAGTGGGAAATAAATGCATCCATCATGTACTCTTACTAGGGTCACGATACAGACAACTTGTAACTCTAACTCACAAGGCGTACTAGTCAAGTGGGTAAGAAGAGTGCTTCATGTTTCATCCATGAGGTTACTCAGTGGTGGATTACTTTACTGCTTTTGGCACCACCCCATTATTGTAGCTTAAGCATCATGCCAAAGGGGTTATGTTCCAGGTTGAGCGAGATAGAGACGTGCCCTTTTTGAAACCCATGTAATACAATGTGATGAAAGTGGTGTGTTTTTTATCTTTCTTAACTTAATGTTGTTTTAAGTAGCACACTATTTGGAAACCTTCATATAACACATGTATTATAAGTTTTTGTTTTGGATGTCATTTGTCTACAAGCGTTGGGCCCTATAGATAACAAGTTTTAGTAATTTTCCAATTCACAAATTGATTTCAAGAAAGAGAACTTTACACCTTACTTTTGATTCCAAAGATTTCCAATAGGTGCGAAGGAAGAGCATACGCAATGTGAAAAATCTTACTAAATCAAATGAAATTTTACTTTATCCTTTATAAAATAAGTGTTTGGAACATTCGATACAAATTTTATATAAGTGTTTCTAATCTCCAAGATCACTTTTGAAGGCATGACAAGAGAGCATAAGCACTTTTACACACCTAGTTTAAGCTAAGAACCAAAAACACTTAACTATGCAAACTAAAATACCAAAGAAAAACTCTTTTTTAACTTATTAGTCCTAGGAATCTACAACAAAGATCGAAAAAACAAATATTTTTCAGATTTGTAGAATTTTTTTCAATTTTTACATAGATGTCTACCCTCTCAAACCGACACCAATGCTCCCTAACCAATGGGTATGTGCCTAACTCAATGAATATGCTTCGCAAACCAAAATTAGTAAAATCCAAAGAAACCAAAAACACATGCGTGTCCAAAAGACAGAGATGCTTGCAACTCAACATGGATGCTTAGGTTTCAACAAAGACACGCCCAAGCATAAAATAGACAGTTTCAAATTTTTACAAAGTCGAGCTATTTATGCAGATGTCACCAGAGAGGCGGAGACGTAGACCAGGCCGATGGAGATGTGTGTGCATCCCAGTAGAGATAAAATTTTCCAATGATGAGGAAAACCGAGACAGTGCACGCCTATTCCAACAGGGATGCTAGGGTTTCAACGTGTACGCCCCCTTCTTAACACCTACACATACCTGTGAAAAACCTACAAAACTCATGGATTTTCAAATTTTCAAAAGAAAATAGGTTAGTTGTTAGTCAAAGTGTCCTATTTCTATATCAAACCCAAAAATACATGCAAATGAAGGTCATTTATCTAGTGTTTGAAACAAAATTGAGGAAATAACAAGTGATTTGACCCAAAAAACTTGAAAATGAACATTGAAGAACTCAAAAAGACCTCCATTAATGGAGGATGGACATAAGTGTCCCATTGCACATGTAAAATGTGTTCAATGAAAAGTTGCAAAAGCCATGGAATTAGGGTAAGAATTTCTAAATAAACCCCAAAGACTTTGAACAAGATGATCAATGGACCATTTGATAAGAAATGAGCAAGGGTTTCTTCTTTGCATACATTAATTTGAAGTAAACAAGAAAACTAAGCAAATGAAACTAACCTCTATTCTTTGAAATCTTGAAATAATGAACCTAAGAGGATCTAAGCATTCAGTTTGTGTTTAAGAGAAAGAGATATCCCCATTAATGGCTTCAAGGCCAATGGTTCTTCCCTTTTACTCCATATTTGTGCTATAAAATACAAAATAAAATGCTAATAGCTCAATGGAAGAAAATGAACTACAATCTAAATCCTAAACAAAATACTATAATCTGTGCTAGGAAGAAGAGAGAATTCTTAGAAATGAGTAAGGGGGTCTAGCCCTATTTATAATTTTCCATTTGGGAAAGTGGGAGATTTGGGTACATGTGGGATAAATGAAAAAGTCCAAAAATCACTTTTAGCAAGTCAAAGTGAGATTTGACTGTGTTTAGAAGAGATTGGCCATGGTTAAGATAGGTTTCTGAAGGCTTTTGAGAGACTTAATCAATCCAATGAAGTGGATTGATACTCCAGGGAGCTAATAGAGGTGGTAAAGAAGAGAATATTAGCCAAGAAGAGGTTATTATAACCTATTTAATTAGTTTGCAAGAGGCCATATGACCAAAAAAGTTTCGTAAGAGGGGGTTAGATAGATCTAATTAACGAGGTGCCATAAATTTGCAAGGGGAAGAATAGTTAGTGCAATATTAAGAATAATAGTTCATTGATCAAAGACAGGTGTCTATAATCATTGTTGATACTTTACTATCATTCACCTCTTGTGGCTAGATATCATGTTTATAAATAATTTGACAATGTGTTTTTTTGTCTTAGGCTCTCACCTATGCTTAATACTTTAGCCCCCTTGGGTTTTACACATATTTCTAAATCTTGTCTTTGTTTTGGCTCTTCACCCCACTTGTTTTTATCATTAACTCTCTTTTTACATCACATATCCTATCATTGGAATGTCCTGGTCTTGATTACACCTATTTTGGCTTCAAATCTCCCTGCCCTTTCCTAGTTTATTTTTCCTAGTCTTTTTATCCTCACTTAGGTTCTTGACCTTGCTTATATTTATGTTTCTTTGACAACACTCTAACACCTTATTATTAGCTTTCATGGTCTCTTTTAAGTCTATTTTGGCTTCAATTCACCTTGACCTTTCCTTTTGGATCTCTTATGTATCCTTTCTTAAACTCATAATATTTCTTGGATCTATTTACCTTTTTTATTATTATGCAATATACCTCATGGGTTTTTGTGCTTTTCAGAGTCACTATCCACTACGCGGATTTGACACTATGACACCTTATCTCTATGATTCTATGACATGACATCCATCCCATGGGCCCCTAGATAGGTGATTTATGTCTTATTTTTACTAATAATTCTCTAGTGTTTCCTTTTAATTTTTATTCTCCAAGGTTCTAAGAGTATTAATTATGCCCATACATTGTATGATTATTGGAATTATCAAGTACGCATTGGTGGGTATATTTCATTTTAGCTATTCCTTTATTTACTTTCAGCATCTACTTTCGATTTTGGTGTTATGTATCATTCTTTCCACCGACTAGTCCATGTTTCACTATTGTTAAATATGGTAATAAATGTGGTGAGACCAAATTAATTCTCATACATTACACAAAATAACATTATTCCTTATCTTATAAAGTAGATTTATATATTCTTAATAAATAGATAGCTCATTTAAGATAAAATGTAGAATATGTTTTGATCTATCTTTTAAAAGTCCATTACAATATGAATGGTTTCATTTCCTAATATTTATTGTAATTTGGAGTGCAGTATTATGTATGAGCAGGTCATTTGATCTCTAGAATGTATTGCATCAAGTGCAAGACACACATTACAGTCAAGACTTACATAGCTAAGAGTGCATGACTCACAAAGAGCACATGAATCACATAACTAAGAGTACAAGAATCACATAGCTAAGAGAACATGACTCACATAGATAATATTCCAAGACCCAAATATATAAGAGAACTAGACTCATAAAGAGTGTAAGACTCACAAAGCTCGCAGCACAAGACTCACAAATCCAAGATTGCAGGACTTGTAGAATCAACACTTTGAAATCTTTCTAAAAAAAATTTTAGACCTTCAAATGATAATCTAACATATTTTTTTCCTCTTATTGTTAGGAGGAAAAATGTCTCTCAATTTTTACAAAAATAATTTTTACAAAGATATCACCATTTGAAGAAAGAATTTTTCAAGCACAGAACTTGTAGAATCAACATAGGACTTGCTCTAACTAAAATTACATACCTCCAAATGAGAATATGAGAGAGGTTTTTGTTCCTCTTATTGATGGGAGGAAAAAAATCTATCTGTTTTTACATTATAACAATAATTGAGGAGATGTATCAATTTTAATTTTTAGTATAATAAGGTTAAAGGAAAGAAAATAAGACAAAAAAAAACATGTTTAGTAAAACTATGATATCTCCTCATTTCTCAATGAAAATAAGAATTTCAAGATGTTTTGGAAATATTACAATAAGGAGCACCAAACCTAGAAATGGTTTGAAAATATTCTTTAAATTTAATTCATAGTAATGATAAAAAAATCAAGGATGAGAATATGGTGAGACAACTGTCATGTTGAAAGATTCAATCATGCAAGAGTAGACTTGGAAAATGGAAAGAAGTAGTTAAGTGCATGTGGAAGAGGTAGTTCAATATAGATTTGTAATATTTTATTTAGTATATTCAACATTTTAATCCTTTAAAATTGGAATGATTAGTATTCCAATCTATAGTTGTAGTGTTTGATTAAATCTCTTCCATATTTGTCTCCTTGTCAAGTGGAAGAAGTAGTTAAATCTATATTTTAGAGTTTGAATAAATTCCTTCCACATTTATATCATTGTAAAGTGGAAGATGTAGTCAATTCTTGCCTAATATTATAGGTAGGTAGTTTTATAATCTTGGAGTATTGGCCAAGGGATGAGTTATAAATATCTCTCTAAAGCATTCAATGTAGTAGTGGTAGAAGCTTGATGATTTTGTAACATCATTTTTATTAATAAAATCCACAGTTCAAGTATCTTAGTAGTAACTTATTTTTATTTTTGTTAAACGAACTCTGAGGGAAGAGAAAGGGCCCAATCTTACCCAAGGAGGAGGATGGTTTACTATTTTTCAAGAATAAAATCACTCGTTGTTTTCCTTCTATTGTTTAAATCAACACTATATGTTTTTTTGGTTTTTTTATAAATATTCAATTTCATTTGTTTACTATTATTTTTTTATTAGATACAGTAAAAATAGGGATCGACTCCCAGGGGCCATTATAAGACAAGGAACATAAAACAACAAGCAAGAAGGAAACAAAAAGTCCAAGAAAGGAGTTAAACATGCTTAACTCTTACAATTAAGAACTAGAATTTGTAATAAGGTGGGAAAACCAGAGAGAAGGAGAAACAATCTCCAAAACAGCAAAATAACATAAGTTCACCAAAATTATGCCAATATTCTAGAACCATAAGTTAATTTTTTAGGGATCCCCCACTACTACCATCATGGCTATCTTTGATCATATCACCCTTAGCACCTTTGTCATTAATATCTTCCTCCAGCTCGTCCTCGGAGCTACTGATGCGCAAGTTAAAGTTCCTTCTTTTAGTGCCCTCCTCCATCCCTTCCAGCCTGTCACTTAGCTTTTTGACCTGGTCCTCCAACTCTAGAAATTTCTGCTTGGACTTCACCTGTGCAGTGACAATTTGCTTGGAAGCGTTGATGACATCCATCATTATTTCCCTTTGACCAACATTGGTTTCTTCCATCACTTGAAGCACCCCTTCTAAGTACTAGACCTTTATGCTCAAATCCTTAAAACCCTTTAAATTACCATCCGATTTATTTTTCTTGAAGTGCTTGCTTCCCCATGACCATCCTCACCCATTTCTTTACCAGAATCCTCCTCCACAATTTTTCATTTTCCAGCCTTCATCTTAGTAAGGAAATCTACGAGAGTGAGGTCATCCTCATCTGCATGCTCTTTCAGAGAAGAGGATAGAGCAGGTTTCCCATTTTCAAACATTAGAATAATGATCCCTTCATACAGAGGCATCTCCACTTTCTCCTACTAGAAATCAATCAAAGAGTTAGTCAGAGACATAAACAAAAAGAAGGGGATGCTCACCATGACCTTATGGCGGAACATGTTCAGAAGGGTCAAATGGTGAGTATATATTTTTCTATATTTTCCTTCCAGAGTGATGTACTTCATGATTTTAAGGAACACCTCTCTCTATATACCTAGAATGCATGACTTGGCAATACCATCTGTAAAGAAAGAACATCTTTCCTTTCCAACAAAGAACAACTCAATTTCCTATTCTTTGTGGGTTCTATCCTTAAAAATTTTAAGCCCGTCCATTTTCATGTTCATGGCCAGGGAAATGGTGGACTCAAACACCTCAATTTCCATCCCTCTAACAAAAAACTTATCCTCTTTCCAATATTTTCCAAAATCCTTAGACAGGAGGGGTCGTGACCATGTAATTTGGCAATAAAATTATTGAAACCCCCAATCCTAAGCCTGTTCCATAGAGGCTGATTAAAATATTAAATTCTTTGGCTAGCTGGTTCAAATCTAATCCTATCACCCCCATTTTCACCAAACTGAGATTATTTTTTTGCTACTAAAATTCAAAAAAATACCTTCTTTCGCACTAGTAGAAATCTTGAAAAACAAGATATTAAGTAAGCTGTTACCACCACAAGGCTCACTCATGCCAACATTATAAAAATTAGTGCCCTCTATCTCTACTAATGATCTCATTAATGTCCATGGGTAATATATCAACTTTACACCATATCTTATAATCATTACAATTGATTCCATAATTGGCCATCTTATCTACACATTTTTTCCCTTGACGTAAGGTATGATTATAAGAAATGCTATAAAAAAAAATTGAAGTTTCCTTCACATCATTAAGGATATTTCTAATGGCCCAATTAATGGAACCATAATTATTGAGGGAATTAATTAAGAGGAGAGAGTCACCTTTGATCTGGATGTCCTTGAATCCTTTTTCTTCAGCTAGCAAAACCCCCAAAGAAGAGCTCTAGCTTCTACCATGTTATTGGTTTAGTGACCTAAAGGACCTATGTAGGCAAACAAACAATCTCGTTCACTGTTCCTTAGAATTCCCCCTCCCCCAGCAGGACCTAGATTCCCTTTTGAGGCTCCATCAAAATTTAACTTAACAACATTTCCCCAAGCCTATTCCAACTAGAGTTCTTTTTAGGAATGTGAAATTCCACCGGACCAAGGGCAAACTTGTCAAGAACTTTCTTCTCACTATTCAGACAGGGTTTCTTGAATTTACCTTTAAAGAGTTTAATTTTTTTCCTTTATGGCATTCAAAGTTTTTCTTCTAACTTTTGAGAGAAGAGATTTCTAATCGCGGAAGATACCATCATTCCTGACTTTCCATAAACCCCAAAAAATGAGGAAGGGTGATATTCCAGGCCCAAGTCAAGATAGGAAAATGGAAAGGGATCTCCCATTGAAAGCAACAATATTCAATCATCAAGGGTAGGATCCATTAGATATTGAAAAAATCTAGAATAACAGAAAAGATAACATGGGAGAAGGAGTAATGAAGGAGGAGATGGTTGAAATTTTCCTCCTCTTTCTTACAGAGAGAACATCTATTGGGAATCTTCATTCCCCTTTTCTGAGATTGTCCATAGTCACAATTTTATTCTGGGCAGCTAACCAGAAAAATATATTAATCTTAGGGCGAGATCCTTCACCCATATTTTACCCCAATAGTCCTTGTGCAAATCATTCTTGAAATTTGACATGTAGGTTGATTTAACCGTGAAATTTCTAGATTCTTATTCTTTCCATTTGATGGAGTCCTTGGTTTGGAACATGGGGATGTGGAAAGCCTTAAGTTTGTTATTAAGAACTCGAAAGGCCTAGATGTTGCCATCAAAATCTAGAGGAGGCTTAATGATTTCCCATCTAACAGAATCTTCTTGGATCTAAAAGTATCGATCCAAAATTTTCTAGATTCCTCATAGTCTTGAGAAACTTCTTTCAAGAAATCCAAGTTAGCTAAGGGGGAATCCCCAAGCCAATTATTGAACCAAAAACTGATTCTAGAGTACTTTCCAATTTCCTAAATTGTACCTTTGGATAATATTTCTTTAGAGGCAACAAAGGAATTCCACAAAAAAAGACCCTCTAGAGAGGTTTTTTTGTTAAAAACGGATTTCATGCTACCTATATTCCATAAATATTTCATCTTTATAACTTGTATCTATTGTCCCCTCAATTCCCCCTTTTTGAAATCTAATTTCATGAAAATTGAAGTCTTGTCATGGAGGAATTCATGTTTCAAGCCCCCTAAGTGCTCATTTTCAGCCCCCACGATGTTTTATTCATGAGATGCTTTTTTGGTTTTCTATGGAGCTAAATCGATAAATTTAAAGAGATGTAAAGTTTTATCATCAAAAACGGAGTTTATTAGGCATACACAATAAAAAAGGGGAATATTTTCCAAAGTAAGCACTTGAGTTCTATGAAAGTGGTTAAAAGGTGGAATTGACAGACCACATAAAGAAGAAAATCATGAGATACGCGCTGCTAAAGTAATCATGCTTGAACACCTAAAATATTTGCCTTTTTGAAGCTCTTGTTATCATGAGTGCATTTGTTTCATGTCACTTTCCAAAAGCAGATCCAGTAACAAACATTATTCCTTTTGGATATTGTTTTCTTGGGGACAAAGTATGGATGTACATGAATTGTTATAAGAACATGGTTTTGGCCATGGTAAAGGGATTTTGGTTTTCGAGAACATTGTAAATTTGGAAGTAATTTAATACAGAAGCTTTCTTTCTCATTTCCTCTGTTATATATCTCTCTCTCCTTACTCAATTCAATGGATCATTTGTCTTTGCATTCAAAAGAAACTTTGTGTTCTTTTTGTGTAATCTTTACAACTTTGTGTCTACAGATTCGTATTGGTGATGAAGTGATTGATATTTTTCCTATATTTTCTTGGTTCAATGTGAGTAAGGATATATTTTTGCTACCTATATCTCATGAATTTTTATTTTTTTTCATCCTTCTTCATCTCTCTACTCTTCAAATCCTTCATATTGATAATCTTTTAAGAATGAAAACATTCCATAATATCAGGGTCCAAACATTGAGAGTTGTATATTTGTACATTTGTTTTTCCTACTTTCAATAAGGGAACATCTCCCATTAAAGAGGAGGGACATGTTTGTCCCCTCACTGTGGTTTCTAGCCATGTTCCATTATGAAACCCAATAGTATTTAGCGACTCATTGGGGAATTCATTGCAAATGGATTCCAGCTTCTTAAATAACATATTCTTGATCATCTTTGATCTAAAGAACTCTAAGATATAGTCAGGGTAGAAGAACCCTTGGGGAAGAAGACCCTCATTTCTAACTTTTGGATAATCAAGGTTTCTCTCTCCCTTCATCAAGAAAAATAAGAGGAACAAGATCTATAAGCACTCCTACTAGAGACAAAACTTCTAGGATTGACATCCCTCAAGATTAAATCAGCCCTAATTTGCATGCTTTGATTCTTGTTGGTGTTTCAATTCCTCTCCGAACAATCTTTCGAAGGATGATAGCTCCTCTACCTTGGGGCCAAAGGGTTGGGCCTCTTGCTCTTCCCCTGACCATTACATTAATTTCTTAGAGGAAATAAAATTAATTTCCCTAAATTCAAAGGTGATGGGAAGGTTCATCCAGATGAGCATATTCCGGCCTTCATTATTACTTGTGGTTTTTTCAAAGTTGAACATGAGGATACCTCTATTATATTTTTGTAGAGACATTGCAAGATAATGTTGCTGATTAGTTTTATCATCTCCTACCGGATCCATCACCAATTGGAACACCACGAAGACCTAGTTTGAGTAGTGTTTAAAACTCTTGAGGATGTACATGCCCTATTGGCCTAGATTTCTCAAATCAAGAAAGAGTCACATGAGCCCATGAGGGAATTTTTGGCCGAATTCAATAGGCTGGTTAACAAGATCCCAAAAACACATTCCCTATGAATCGATTCATATATGTTTCTTCCTTAATGCCCAACTTCCCTCAAGTGAGCTATACAGTTAGAAGAGCTAATATTTTCGTTTTAAATGCTGATAAGAGATTTGTTGTCGTATTGAAGATGATCTAATCATTTTGGCAAGTTAAGGAGAGAATCATCCAAATCCAAAGAATCTCCTTCTTCCGCATCTTCTCCTAGAGCTAATGCAGATCGGTTGGTATAGAAACTTGCTAATGATCTCATTACTCTCAAGAAGTAGCTATCCCAACATGCTCCTTATCAATATGTTCCTAGGAAGAATTTTCATCCCAGGAATTGGTTGACCTATCCTCATACTAGATTGGTAATTGAAGGCCCACTTGTTAAAGTTCCAATCAATGTAACATGTAAATTTTTGAGCCTGATGATGAGGAGGAGGATAAAATTTGTGAATAACATGAAGAGGAAGATGAGGAAGAATTATAAGAGTTGATTAGATCTCATGTCCATTTTCTAACCACTGAAGGTATAGATGAAGAGGATGATTATGAAGAAAGAGTTACAAAGATGAACAATGAATCATATGCTTTCATGACTCTTGAGAAAGACAACAAGAAGGAGAAAGTCGTACATCCTGCTAAAATATCTAAGGAATCTCCTATAGTCATTCCAATGATTGTAAGGAGAGGATCTCCTATTACAACTTCTTCCACACCCAAGGTAGGATTTGTTAATCCTTCCTCCTCTATTTCTACCCCTAAAAATTCTTTCCCTTCAAATGATAGAGTTAATAAGTCAAAAGTTTCATCCACTTCTATCGATGATGCTCCATCTACCTCTAGTTCTTTTGACATTATTGACCATCTCAAGAAAACTAAGGTCAAGATCTCAAAAGACAAATTCTACCAAACCCATCCCAAGGCCTTTGCTAAGATGGTATACTTTGTAAATTCCAAATCCAAGCCTTCATCCCCTAGTTCTAAATTTCTCTTACCCACACCTTCTCCTTCATCTCAACTAAGCCTTGTGGTAGCAGTCACTTCTTATGATGAGAAGATCAAACCATTTTATGTCACTATCCTCATAGTTGGCCACAAACTTAGCAATTATGTTATTGATTCTCGGTGCTTTAGGTAATGTGATACCTGTTAAGGTATCTCATGCCCTAGGCTTAACCCTAACCTACACTTTTGGTTCATGTTACTTAATGGAAAGTAGATAAGTACCATTGGTTGGAAGGATCAAGGATGCGAAGTATCCTTTACTACTTTTCCAAAGAAGAGAGTTTTAGCCACCATTTTGGTAGCTGATATTTCCCCTTCCTACAAAGCATGTTCTTTGAGTGGAAATTTTTGCAAAGATGTTAGAGGAGAAATAATGATGGATTGGTCACATGCTCTAATTCCAGTGAATGGGAAAATGAAGAAGCTACTTCCTGAGAAACAAACTAAATATATCGTGTAAAAAATAGATGACCCAAAGGCACAAATACTTTAGGATTACATTGGTCATGGTAACTACATGATCATATCACAAGATGAGGATAACCATCCTAAGGAAGTAATTCTTGATCCTAATGGAATTTGGATTTTGGAATTTGATGGGAGCTTCTCCTCAGTTAGTTCTAGAGCTGGTGTGGTGCTTATTTCTCCTAAAGGGAAAATTCATCCTTTCTCCTTCAACCTCAAATTCGAAAAAAAAAATAATACAACTGAGTATGAGGCTCTCATCCTCGGTTTAAGCATGGAAAAAGAGATGGAGATCAAGAATCTCCTTGCTTATGGAGATGTAGAGATAATTGTAAAACAGGTCAGAGATCTCTTTCAAGTGAAGAATAGAAGGTTGAAACATTATAGGAATCTGTTTGGGATTCCATTGAGTTCCTTGATGCCTTTTCCATTGAAGCCATGCCAAGGGAAAGAAACACTAGGGCTGATTCCTTGGCTGTCTCGGGGTCTCTACTTGATCCCTCATCCATATTTCTCCCAAGATAAATTCACCATTGAGATGATTCATAGGCCTAGTGTGCCTGACAATGCAAATAATTGGCAGGTCTTTAATGATGATCAACACTTTCTTTCCTTCCTTGAACTCAAAGATAATTTTGACCAGCTGTACTTTGAAGGAAGTGGAAATCTTCCTAGAGAGTGTGTGCCCCAAATGAAGAAGATAACAAAGAAGAAATGGATCATGATGGCTGCATAAAACTGAAAGGTAATAAGATACCTAAAGGGCTAGTAAATTTGGAAGAGTTATTTGATAAACATGACAGGTACATCAAGTCCAAAACTTCCAAATGAGCTCAACAGTCTGTTGACTATGAAAAGATAAACATTGGGAGTCTTAATGAACCCATGCTGGTAAACACTGGAAAGTGCTACACATAAGAGGAGAGGGAGAAAGCAATGAATCTATTGAAAAGGTATGTTGATGCTCTTACATATTCTTACAATGATCTCTAGGCTTTTCAGCCAAAAGAGATGCAACATTTCATTCCTCTAAAACCTGGGATCAAGCCCTTTTGGAAAAATTAGAGGCAGTATAACCCTAAAATTGTTGATACAATCTTTCAAGAGATCTAAAAGTTATTAAAGGCTAAGATCATTTTCCCCATTCACCATTCAACATGGATTGTTGTTATTGTGCATGTCAGGAAGAAGAATGGTGAGATCTAGATTTGTGTTGATTTTAGGAATTTGAATCAAGCCTCTTTGAAGGATAATTATCCTCTCCCCATAATGGATCAAGTTTTGTAGGCTATTATAGGTTCAGAAATGCTGTCCATGCTTGATGGATTCTCAAGATATAATCAAATAGAAGTAAGTGTTGCATATCAGCATAAGACTACCTTTACAACTCCTTGGGGCACCTTTTCTTACAAGAGAATGCATTTTGGCCTCATCAATGTGGGTGCCACCTTTTAGAGGGAAATGTACCTAGTCTTTTCCAGGTCTCAAGGAAAATGCATAGTTGTATACCTTGATGATCCGACTATGTTTTCAAAAACCAGAGTTGATCATTTCCAACACCTTGAAACCATTCTCCAAAAGTGTAGAGAGCATGACATCTCCTTGAATCCCAAGAAATCTATCTTTTGTGTCACTCGAGGGAAAATTATTGGGACACATTGTCTCCAAGAATGGAATAAAGATTGATCCGAAAGAGTTCGGGTAATTCAGCGATGCCTCTCCTCATAAGGAAGAAAGGTGTACACCCTTTCTTTAGCAAGATCAACTTCTTAAGAAGATTCATAACTGATTTTGGTAAACTTACTTTGAACATAGCCCACATGATGAAAGGGAAGCAGAATATTGTTTGGTCCTCTCAAGGAAAGGTTACATTTTAATCCATCAAGAGAGCTTTAACAAAGACTCCAATATTGGCATGCCCCGATTATAACAAAGACTTCATTATCTATTGCTATGCTACTAAAAGTACTCTAGCTGCTATGTTAACCCAGGAGAATGCTGAAGGTCATGAAATCCCCATAGCATTCATGATTTATATTTTGAAATCCAATGAGCTGAAGTACACCATGATGGAGAAACATGCTATTGCAGTGGTCAAAGATGTGAAACAGTTTCATTTTTACATCCTTAACTCTCATTCTATTGTGCTTGTGCCTGATACAACTATTAAATCCATTCTTACGCAACAAGAATTTGGAAGTAAGAGAGGTAATTGGGTAGCCAAAGTTAAGGAGTGTGATCTTGACATCAAACCCACCAAGTTAGTTTGAGGAAAGAGATTATGTGAACTCATTACTAAAGAAGTTGATGCAAAATTGTCCGAGGAATTTTATATCCCTGTTGTTCTTTCTTTCTCACTCAACTAAAAATGGTATGCTGGAACTACATAATTTATTAGTTATGGAGAATGTCCATCCCATTTGAGTGCTAAGGATAAGAGAGCCATCAAATTAAGGTATGTGCAATATGTGTTGTGGGAAAATGCATTATTCAAACGAGGCATAAATGGAAGGTTTTTGAAATGTGTTGACAAAGAGCAGCAAAAGAAATTGTTCTTAGTATTTCATGACTAGGCCTGTGGAGGTCATTTCTCTTTAGCTATCATAGCCCACAAAATCCTCCGTGCTGGATATTATTGGCCTACCTTGTTCAAAGATGCATAAAAGTGGGTAAGCAAGTGTGAAGCATGTCAAATCTTTGTTGGAAGACCCAAATTGGCTGCATTACCTCTCAAATTAGTGGTGATTGAGGAAAATTTCAACAAAGATGGGAATTGGAATTCACTTTGGGAGACTTAATCCACCTTCAAGTGTAAGGTATAATCATGTTTTGATTGCCAATGATTATTTCACTAAGTGGTTAGAAGCCATTCTAGTTAAAAGTAGTACTTCTGAAGTAGTATGCAACTTCATCAAGGAGCACATCTTAATAAGGTTTGGGATACCAAACAAGATTGTCACTAACAATGCTTCCAATTTTTATTCTACTGAGATGATGGATTTCTTTTATGGCTATGACATTTCCCTTACCCACTCTTCATATTATCATCCCCAAGGGAATGGACAAGAAAAATCAACTAACAAGAACTTAGTCACCATTTTTCGGAAGCTTGTTAATGAATCTCGGAGGAAATGGCATAAGATACTATATGATGCTTTTATGGGTAGATAGGATTACACCTAAGAGAGCCATTGGAATGTCTCCTTTTCAAGTGGTATATGGAGTTGAAGCTCAGTTGCCAGTGACATTGGAATTGCTAGCCTTACATTTGATGAAGGCCATTGAGGATGCCAGTTTTACCAATTCATTAGACAAAAGAATTATGTACCTCCCGAAGTTTAATGAAGACAAATTGCAAGTGGTTGAAAAAATATTAGCTCATCAACTGAAGGTAAAATATCTTTTTGATAAAAAGGCTAAACCCAAAACTTTTCAAGTGGGAGACAGCTTTTCTTCTTTAGTAAAAAGGCATGAACCTCGAGGTATCCATGGTAAATTTGATTCCCTTTGGCTTGCTCCTTTTAAAATTAGGAATTTTTCTGGTGAGAACTCTTTTTACTTGGATTACATGGATGGTTCTCCTCTCCCACTTCCTTATAGTGGGAAATTTTTGAAGTTGTTCAAAACCTAGGAGTTTTGCGGTCCCTCTATACATTTTGTATAGCGTTTTATTTCTGGTTTTTCTTATTTTTTTTTGTTTCCTTGTGTGCATTGTCTTCTATGTTGATATTGATTTTTGACTCCATTTCCCAATGGATAAGACACTGATCTGTTCATCCCCAAAATTTTTATGGTTCTAGATTTTACATATTTCCTCTACCAAATTGTCCCTAGAAGGAGCCAGCTATTGTCCCCTCAATTTTCCCCTTTTTGAAATCCAATTTCATGAAAATTGAAGTCTTTCCATGGAGGAATTCATGTTTTGAGCCCCTCAAGTGCTCGTTTTGATCCCCCACGATGTTTTATGCATTTCCTTAGTCTGTGGCCATTATAATGTTCTATCTATTTCTCATGGATGGGAGGGGGTTTATGATCTTCTTTTATGCATTTGAAGGACGTGGAAACTTGCATTCTTCACATATTAACCTTGTGCAAAAAGAAAATCTTCATCGGGTGCAAAAATGGTGTTTTCCCGTTCTCTGTAATTTTCTATGTTATTTTCCCCATCAAATTCTTTCTCAGAAGGTGAAGCTATGTGTTTTCTTCTCATTGGATGTGGCCGATGGGTTTCTTTTTGAACTTATCACTTTTGGTGATTTTGGAAAAAATGTCAGATTTTCCCCATATCCATGTAGGTTGATAATTGGCTATAGTAGGTTTGGTGGAAGTTCGGGCGGTGGATCCGTTTTATTCTTGAAGGAATTATGGTGAAATGGGTAAAAGTTCTAAAATAACCCGCGCCCCACTCATGCGAAGGGATAAATTCTGAGTTGAAGTCTGAAAAAAATCAGAAAGGGACACATGGCCTACATTGAAAATTCAAATGTAGAGGCATGGAATTTTGGGGGAAAAGTTTGAATTTTTCCCCCTTTTCAAAATAGATAAAGTATAAAAGTGAAGCACATCCCCATTTCCAATCAGGGTGTGCCATGTGTTCATGTTAAAAAAAATTACAGTAGGCCGGTGGAGGAAAAAGAGAAGTTGAGCCACAACCCCATTTCTAATCAAGGTGGGCTACATGCCCGACCTTTGCAAGGATGCGGAGGGGCGAAGAAAAATGAGAAATTGTGCTTTTTCTCCCAAATGTCTTAAAATGAAATTTTTTTCCCCAAGTCCTTTGTTTCTTAGAGCTTGCCATGTGTAAGGTACAATTTCAAAGCTGACAAAAGGAAAGAGTGGCCAAAACACACTCATCTAGTTTTTGATGCCATTAATGAACTAGAGCTCCAAAGAATGCAAATGTGAACCATTCTTCATTCTTCTCTCCTGTTCCTTTTCGTTTATTCATGAGATGCATTTTTGGTTTTTTGTGGAGCCAAATCAATAAATTTAAAGAGATGTAAAGTTTGATTATCAGAAAATGGATTTTATCGGGCATAGATGATAAAAAAGGGGGAAATTTTCCAGTAAGCACTTGAGTGCTATGAAAGTGGTTAAAAGGTGGAATTGGTAGGACCACATAAAGAAGAAAATCATGAGATACCCCCTACTAAAGTGATCATGCTCGAACACCTGAAATATTCTCCTTTTTTAACCTTTTCTTGTCATGAGTGCATTTGTTTCATGTCACTTTCCAAAAGTGGATCTACAACAAACATTATTCCTTTTGGATATTATTTTGTTGGGGACAAAGTATGGATGTACGCGAATTGTTATAAGAACATGGTTTTGGCCATGGAAAATAGATTCTGGTTTTCTAGGAACATTGTAAATTTGGAAGTAATTCAATACAAAAGCTTTCTTTCTCATTTCCTCTATTATATATCTCTCTCTCTAACTCAATTCAATGGATCATTTGTCTTTGCATTCAAAAGAAACTGTGTTCTTGTCTGTGTAATATTTAGAACTTTGTGTCTGCAGATTCACATTGGTGATGAAGTGATTGATATTTTTCCTATATTTTCTTGGTTCAATGTGAGTAAGGATATATTCTACTACCTATATCTCCTGAAAAATTATTTTTTTCTTCCCTTTCATCTCTACTCTCTTCCAATCCGTCATATTCATAATATTTTAAGTATGAAAACATTCCAGTATCATGGTCCAAACATTGAGAGTTGTGTATTTTTACATTTGTTTATACTACTTTCAATAAGGGAACCTCTCCCATTAAAGAGGAGGGACATGTTTGTCCCCAAACTATGGTTTCTATCCATTTTCCATTCGAAACCCAACAACACCTAAAGAGTTTCCTCTCTGGCAATCCTCCACTGGCCTTTGCAATTAAAGCCTTGTTCATAAGAGAAATGTTTTTTAGCCCCAATCCTCCACATATCTTAGGTTTAGTACCATTATCCCAGGCCACAAGAGGAAATTTAAACTTCTCACCAGCTCCCATCTAGAGGAACCTCTTTTGTATTTTCTCTAAGGCTTCCTTAATTTTAGCAGGGAGCATGAAAAGAGACATCACATAAATGGGAATACCTTAAAGGGATATTTGGAGTAGTTGAATCTTACCAGCTTGAGAGAGTAAGAGACCCTTCCAAGACAAGAGTTTACTATTAACTCTATCTAACAGAGCATTCCAAACCACAAGGTCAGACTTATTAAGGATCGGGGGCATACCTAGATAAGAATTTGGAAAATGTTTGATTCTACAACCCAAGATGTGAGCTAATCTAGCTTGAACTTGATTTTACACATTTATGAAAAATACATAAATTTTATGGAATTTAACCATCTGTCCAAAAAATTGTTTGTAATCATTAAGAACCTCCTTAAAATTTGATGCCTCATGGACTGAGACCTTACCCATCATAAAATTATAATCCACAAACTGATTGAGACAGATAGAGGGAAGACCATTTGAGATTTTAACACACTGGATGTAGTAGTAAGCCATGGCAAGTTGATAGATTCTACTTAGGGATTCAACCATTATGACATAGAGGAAAGGTGAGAGAGGATCACCTTGTCTCAGCCCTCTACCAGCTTGGAAGAAACCTTCTAGTTTTCCATTGACTAGTACCAAGAAACTAGTGGTGGAAATGCATGTCATAATCATATTAACCAAAAATTTATCAAAACCCACCTTTAGCAGGATGGCTTGGAGGAAAGACCAATTTATCCTATCAAAGGCTTTATGCATATCTAACTTAAGAAACATAGTTGATCTTCCAGAGATTTCAATGGAGTGGATGGCTTCTTGAATCATAATAATGATGTCAGTAATTTTCCTTCCAAGAACAAAATCCCCCTGATTCCCAAAGATAAAGTTGGGAAGAACCATCTGAATCCTCCCAGCTATGATTTTAGTCAAAATTTTATAACTAGTGTTGCACAAGCTTATAGGTCTAAAATCCTTAACCTCCTTGGCACCAACAATTTTTGGCACCAGGAAAATAAAAGTGTTATTCATTTGCCTCAAGAGATGGCCATTGTTAAAAAACTCTTGGACCATTTCAATGACCTCGTGTTTAATCACCTCCCAAAATTTTTGAAAGAAAAAGGCAGGGAAGCCATCCATCCTAGATATTTATCAGTTTCCATATCAAGGATCACGAAATGGATTTCCTCCTCTAAGGGGTTCTATAAAATATCTCTATTCTCAAGAGGTGTAATTACTTTTTGAAAAAGAATGAAGATTTTTTTCTCGAACTAACTCCTCCGACCTTTTCCCTTGTTTGAAGAGCTCCTTGAAGTAATTTATTATAGAGGCATCGATGTCCCTGCTATCCGTAAATGAGTCCCCATTTTCACCTCTTATTTATTAGTTTACTATTATTTATTATTTTTCATTTTTAGATTAAATTTAATTTCAATTATTTATTTTAATTTGTTAGATTATATTTTCTTTCACTTTGTTAGATTAGATTCACTTTCAATTATTGAATTTCCTTTCAAGAATTTTCAATTCTAGAGCAAAGAATTGTAAGATCATTGTTTCCTTTAGCCCCTTTTGTAGATAGCCTTGGAACCGCCTATTTTTGACATTATTTAAGATTAAATGATGAGGATTGCTATGAACCTCATCACAATGGATGGGCCATGTGTATACACCTAATTTTTCACACATTATATTTTCATACTTACTAATAATTTCTCTTCTAGGTTAAAGGTTGCTAAATCATATATTTATGGGAACAGGTTCCTTAAGGGGATCATTTTAGGATAGCATTATGGTTATTCATGTAACCATTGGGTTAAGGATGATACATGGAGGGAGAATCACTTTTGGTCTTATTTATCCACCTCTTTTGTTAGTCTTCCTATTTTTATTCACATTATTCCGACACCTTGCATTCCCTTTATCCATCACATTGAACACACCCATTTCTCATTTATCCTCCTTAGCGGAGGCCATCTATTATGGGTGATTCATTTGAAGCTATTTTAAAATCCTAGCCAATGCTTCACCCATGGAAATGACATCGATATAAATGCCAAAAAGATGCCTTCACCAAATAACGACATAACACAAATTACATAAGAAATTTCCATTAGCTCTATTTTTTTCTCAAACTTGCATCTACTCACTCAAGTCTTGGATGTATTACATCTTGACTCTTGGATTGAAAATTTTTCTTGACTGGATTTATTTTCTTGCACTTTTGGGTAACCTACAGGTGAGTTTGGACTTGATTATTTCCCCTTATCCACCTGAAAGTTATTTTTCTTAGTGTATGGTCCTTTTATAAATAGATGCATCACCGAATGCCCCCTAACAGTAAGTTCTCTAACTTAACTTGTCATTTTATATAGAGTAGTCTCATATCTTTTCTTGTTACTTTATGTTAGTTTAGTAATTTATACACATGTCGGGTTAGCATATTTTATTTAGATTCTTTATCTTATGTTACATGATATACTTTGGTTATTATAAATATTTCATTTTTACCTTTTCCATTATCACCCACATAGTTTTGATACCAAATAGGTTTCCTTCCTCTTCTTCAACTTAGGGCCTTAGCAACCTTAGGTTTTCCTAGTGTAAGAGTTACTTCCCATTGGGTATGAGATCTTAGCGGTCCCTATACCCCCTTTTAATTTTATCCATTGTATGTTAGTCTTAGTGTGTATCTTAATTGTTTCCTTGATACCCTATTTGAAGAGAGAATAAGAGTGAATGTTGTCTAGAAACCTTTTTCCGCAATATATTTTTCACTATCAATCACAATCCCACTATTGGATGAAAAAAAGATCTCGAGACATAATGTAATTTTTGAAATTTTTGTCATCCTTCACCTTTCATGTTCCAATCGCAATAGGCTCCTTTGAAAAACTTCTCATAACTACAACTCAACTAAGTCCCCATTACATTTTTTTAAAAATCACTGGTGACCAATATTTCACCCACATGACCCATCTAGGTGCTATAAGACCATGAAAATGGAATTTTTAACAGTCATTCTTCAACCTAACATTGGCCCTTACCTCTATGATGTTTATTTTGGTTGTGCATGTTAGTCTACTAATCTAATCCCGCTATACCAATTATTGTCACTTAATTGAACACATTAACTGAAAAAGTTGATATTATTGATCAATACTAGTCTCGACCAAATACCCCCTCTAAGACAAGACATATCGTGATATTATACACTTAATTTTGAATAGAATATTGTAACTTTAATCCTTGTATAAGATTTATGTCATGTTCTTACATGTTTATTCTGTGACCAAAAACATATTATTTCTTACTATATTAATTTTTTTTTGAGTATAAAATTACATCTTTTCCATGACCATTTAATTTGAAAACCATGCATGCAAAAAGACTACCATTTGAACCTATAGTATCCCAACCAAATCTTGATACTTATCATGGTGAAATTTACCTCATGTTTCACTACTTAGGATTTAAATCCACCCCCATTGTACTAACCATTATAGTGTAATTGGATTTCCTTAACGAGCTTTTATATATTTCTTAGAACTATTGGGTTGTCCATGGAAAAATTAGATGACAGGCCTAAAATATAACATCTTCATGTACATTTGTGTTCCTTTTACCTTATTTTTAGTTGGATTTTTATTGCTAATCTATGTTTATTTTATATCCTTTTCGTTTCTCTAACTTGGATGTTTGCAACTTTCTCGAGCCTCTATGTCAAGTCACAATTTAATGTTTCTCCAAAACCTTATGTGTTTAATATTGATAAATAAAAACTAAAAAATAAAATAAAAACACACAACCTTGCTCTACAAGCTCTTGGTATAAATTCTTTTATGTTATGCATTGTGGCTTATGTATTTTGGTACTAGTTAGCTTTCTAATTCTATATTTTATTTTCTTAACATGCACATCACAAATTGTAAGATTCTTCATGTTGTTTGGTATCTACAAAGCCTTTGGGTCATGTTTATGGGTAAATTAAAATTGATTGACCTACTACATATGCTACTTAACATAGCCACAACAACAAAATCTAAGCATCATACTTATAAATCATCAAGAATTTATAAGGACATGCATATACTTTGACTCCTTCATTTCTCTTCCACCTCAATCAGTTATCGTGTGAGTCCATTTCATGTATTGTTTAAGTTCCACATACCATTATGCTCTCATGTATGCCATCACTTCTCTCATTTATAGATACACATATTAAGAGGGAAAGCTTCTTCCACATAGTGATAAGTATATCAAAAGGGCACATATATAAAGAGAATGTTTATTTCACTAAATCTAGACATATTCCAGTGAATCTGGACTCTAGTATTACAAGTATTAGAAGAAATCCATCTCCATTTTCATATATTGGATTCCATTTTTGGCTATATTGGATTCCATTATTACTATTATTAGATTCTATTAGTAGAAATATTGGATTCCAATATTGTCATTATTGGACTTATTCAAGTTCCAATTTCTCTATTATTGATTCCTCTTTTGCCACTATTAGAATCTAATTTCTAAATCCCAATTTTTGGATTTTAGTTTTGCTATTTTAGGATTTATATTTTTTTATTATTTGATTTCCCCACATAAGCCTCGTGGTCACCAACTTACATAAGAAGATTGGTTACTAACTTACATAAGTCAAACATCTCGCCAACTTACATTAGCCAAGTAGTGCTTAACTTACATAAGTGAAGTGACCGCTACCTTTAAGATAGTGCATAAGTGATTTTTTTCATTTATGCCACATATCAATCTTTATATCATCATACATGCATGATTATTTATTCATACCTTATTCAAATCAATAAAAATTGAAGTTGAAAATACTATCCTTAAACATCCTTGAATGGTGTTAAATTTGACGATTGTTTACAAAAAATTTATAATTTTATATGTAACATGCTTTCAAATATTTTATAAAATTAGCATTTATGACTCACATGTTTAAAAGGTGACCATTAATTATTATATACATTTATATAAAAAAATGTATTCATATATATAGTTAAATAATATGGAATTGTCATTTATAAATTTTGTAAGTAGTGTATAAGTGTGAGTGATCTCACTTCAAGTGCAAGAGATCACACTTACAAGTGCGATTAGTCACACATATAAGTGCAAGCCTCAATTTGTACTTCTCACGACTCAAAATTTTAAATGTGAGTACTCACACTTTTAAGTACAAGTCTTGACTCGCGATTCTAAGTGCCAATCTCGAATTGCATTTCTAAGTGAAAGTCTTTATTCACACAACTAAGTGCGAGTATTGATTCACGCAACTAAGTGTGATAACTCACCTATCAAAACAATTTTTGGTAATAGTAATTTTTCAACCCCACCCTTCAAAAATACAAAACAATGTTTATTTATACCAATTATTTTGTATAAATTTCATTATTTGTAATTTATATTGATGTAATTTTTTTATAATTTTTATAATTTATATAAAAATCTATATTAATAATTGATAGTTAAATATTAAGTATGTAATTCATGTGTGACATTTATTACAAATATTTGCGAGTATTTTATGGCTACAATCAACAAAAACATATAAACGCACGTAAGGGTCACACATCAAAGTACAAACACAAGAATTAAGGGCTTTATTTTACCCAAACTAAATAATGGATTTTATTTACAAGACAAAAATTATAATATTAAATTTTTACATTAATTCTTTATAATACTTGTTGGTGAGAAATTTTTTTGGGTGGAAAAACTTGTGGGTTTCTTAGCAACACTCGGGAATCTAAGTACCTCTACTTAACCAATGACAACTATCGTATATGCATGCGTGAGAAAATGTGGATTTTTGTGGTGGCCTTTCGACCGGGGATCCAACAGGGGCACTCCACTGACCTTCCGTGAAAAAGCTAGTAATTTCTTACTAGGGAGGAATTTTTCTAAAGTGGGAAAGGGGAGTGATAAATGAGATAGGGGAACTAATGTTGTAGGTAGGAAATCAAATTCCTACACACACTAGTTAGAAACTTCAACACATGCATTCATGAGAATAAACAACCCTACAAACAACAACAAGATAAGATAATATTGTGAACTCAAAGTTTCTAAAATATCCTCATCAAAAAGGCTACAAAATCCTTCTTCTTATATTAATGCTTAAACATAAGTTATACATAGTGTGGGAATGGAAGAAATTTTAGAGTGGAGGAAAGTAGAAGAAAATGGCTATCTCCTTTGCTTTCTCTAAGTACAATTCACTCTTGATTTTATAAGATAAATTTCCAACCCTTTGAAATTGCAATGGCTTTACAATTTATAGAATGAGATATAACTCTTTATCTACCCCCCAATGCCTTTTCATATGTCCTCACATAACTTAAAACTTTTCAACTTCCTAGGAAAATTTTAAGTCTCTTTTTATACCATAAAGGTGACTTATTATGTTAGGAACATTAATACATATGAAAAAGTGCAAACCCAACACAAAATTAGAAGTTTGAGAAGAGAGAGAAATTTGGGGGAAAAGGTGAAAAAAGAGCAAGAGAAGAAAAATATGGAAGAAACATTGATGACAAATAATCTACCTTCGATGAAGTCCATATCTCCTTCTAGATGACCTAATGAGGTGTTCCACTATAGTGAAATCTACATCTCCAAACTCTTTATACCCTAAGAAATTCCTTCATCTTGGCTCACAAACACTTGTCAAGTTGAATGAATTGTTCTAACGATGACCATAATTCCAACCCTGCGTATGATATACCTATGACCTAAACCATGAAGTGAGTATCAAGAGTCATTACTAAATTCTCTGATATGAGTTTCAAATTCCTTATGAACAATTCCTATGGATAATCCCAAATGATTTTGTTGACCTGAATGATCATCCCTTTATGTCCCATTATTCCAAAACTGCCCCTTGAGTATGAATTACCATTAATAGTGAGTACCCACATGGGAGACTTACTATTTATAGTAAGAGGTGATTCTTTCTTCTTCTTGACCATCTTGATGTGGTGAAATTATTCATTCAATCATGTGCACACTACCTTTGCCTTGGCCGCTTCTTGGGTTGACTTACTATTTTTAGTAAGCACCCATATAGGGAACTTACTATTTTTAGTAAGTGGTCATTTTCACTGTTTTCTTCTCTAAACACTCATTCTAACTTCCTGGTGACCTTTGGTACACATTGCTTTCACCAAAAATACTTTTGATGATGACTTTCCAAACATAGCAAGTCTGTATAGGAAAACTTACTATTTTTGGAAAGTGGATTTTTAGTTCTTGGTTTGTGATAGAACATATTTTTTTGGGATATTCTCATTGTCATGATCACATAATTTTTCCCACTAGAATGCTTGGAAATAAATTTTAAAATTTTCACCTAGCTGTGGCTTCAAGCACAGAGCTGTCATGGAAGCCATTAATGGAGCTCAAAATTTACAAGTATGGTTTTTGTCTCTGTTCATGAAGAAAACAACTCCATTGTGATAGGTTTTTCATTTGGAGTCCATGTGTAAGTTTTTATCTTGTTTCCATTGCCGGATTGATGGGAAATTTGACAAATGTGAGTCGGTGCATGAAATGGGGATTTTGTTGGAACAAATGTTTCAAGGAACCATTTGACCTCTCATTTGTTGCATCTTGATCATCTTGAAAAATTTGGAAGTTTACAAAATACGGAACCTCAATTTGGCTTGTATCTTGCAAGATATGAAGATTTTTCAATTGGGTGACTTCATGGTTATCTGAAAAAAATATTCATTTTCTCCTCGTTCTTCATTTCTTCAACACTTTTGATCAATCCTTCCCCTAAGACCTATGTATTTTCATGGATTTGAGTGTTTATTTTTGTGGTAGATCTGGTTTGATATTTTTCAATGGTGGAGTGGTGGTGAGAAGCAATGGTGGACAAGTTACAGAGTAATGACAGGGTGAACTATGAAGAAGAAATGGGGGGAAATAATGGCTAAGTGCCAGATTTAAATTATTCAAAAATGCACAAAAGGGGATGGGAAAATTTTTATGTCCCTAACATCCCTCACCTCAAAGGGACATGAGGGACATCAATTTCCACGGTGATCAAGGTGATGACACGTGGCGGAGATCTGACGACAGGGAATGAAGGCTTGACAAGCACCTGGGGGTTGGAAATTTACTCTTGAAGAGGTCACATGAGTGACCAAGAGTCTTCTTAGGGTATGGGTGAATTTTTCAAGTTCTTATGTCCCTGACATGTGAGGGACATGAGGGACATCAAATTCCATGGCACTCCAAGTGATGACACGTGGCATAGATATGTTGGTGAAGGTTTTAAGCTCCCGCAAGCACCTAGGGGCTAAACTCGTGATCCTGGAGGTCATATGTGGGTTTAAAGAGATTTAAGGAAGCTGGGTTCACTTTCCCAACCTTGATGTCCCTGAAATTTAGGTACATTAGGGACATAAAATTCCGCCAAGCTCCTGGAGCTGAAAATTTGACTAGCTCCCGAACCTTGAGGACAACTTGCGACGGTAATATATTGAGCTCTCAATGGACCATTCTGATGAAATTTCATATTATCTTGACTAGAAATGGAATTTGGAATCAAATGGTGGGGGTATAAATTCTTTATTAATCCATTTGATTCTTGAAAATCATATTTTATCTAGTACTCCTTTTGTGCATGAGAAAAACTACTTGCAAAACCAACACGCCAAAGTTTTGTGAAAAAAATAATTTCACCATCTTGTACAAATTGGAATTCCATTTTTGAATATTTTTTTCTCCTAACTCTACCTGTAGCTCCCAGAATCACCTTCTAAATCTTAGTAGATTTTTTTTCCTGTGCACTGCATATGCCTGTAAACCCTGATTTTGGTCATACTACTCCAAACTCCCCAAATCTTCCCTGAATCTTATAAAATCACTTCCATGATGTTTCTAGGAATTCAATTAACCTCCATTATGGATTTTTATCATTCATTCTACTCTAAGGGGTTTCTCTAGTCCTTTGAAGGTCAGTGATATCCCTTCCCAACACTGCCCAAAGATAGCATTTTTTGAGAACTCCTAAAATCACCTAGGGGGATTGAATTGATTTTCCTAACTCACCTATAGGGATGAATTAACACATGTTGGGAGGTTACTAGACTAATTGGGAATATCTGAGGTGCCTCGGTATGGTAAAACATGATAATTTTGCTACATGGGTATCGTTATCATGCTTGAAAAATTATCAATTTCCCTATTGTACATTAACACGACAACAAATACCAAATACAATGTTAATAATGATAACAATTTTTAAATTAAAAATTCTAATTGATTTTGTGTTTGTCTCAACATTAATTAGCCATTAATTCAAGCTATTTAGAATTCACCATTTAAAAGTACATGCATCATTCAAAATATGTGCCTTTTGGAGCATGTAACTATTGTCAACCATTAATTAGCCATTTAATGAAAAGAAATGTAAAATCATACGCATGCCCTCTTAAATTTGAATGTGAATCAAATTAGAGGTTGGATTTTTCAGTTACATATCACTATAAGTAAACTATTTTTGAGTTTATATTTTTAACATTTTCCTTTCTATTCTCTTCGTCAATGTGTAAGCTTATTCATTAATAGAAAAATCTCACTAGGGAAAGCATAAAAAAATTATTCTTGAGTTCTAGAAACGTTTTTATTTCATCTCCATGCTAAAATTGGTATGAATTCTCACCTTCACTCCCCCCACAATTACAAAATTTTGTTAATGTAAAACTTTCCATAGTTGATTAGGGCTTATATCCATGTAGGGATTTTATAAATAATTAAATGGAAGAAAATTTGTTTTTCAATATTTTGTAGAAATTAGTTTTGTTTATAAAATATATAATTTCATAATATAGTAGCAATTTGTTAGAGAAGTGAAAGAGGACGAATGGAGCACATCTTGGTAGAGAAATAACACAGATTAATAAGTAATCACATGAGAGGAAGATTTGCAAAAATTTTAAAACCCCATAACACTTTCCAAGAACTTATTTTGTTGTGTCTTGAAAAATAAGCCTGGTGGTATGGATGGTGGCTCAATTTACACAATAAAAAAGTGAATATAAGAATCAATTTATGGTCATGGTGGTGCACATGAATAGAAGAGAAGATGCATTTTATAAAATTGATATTATTCTCATTGGCCTTATCGTTGTCCGCAAATAGTCCTCTGCTGCACATACTTAGAAAAATTCAATGGCTACGACATCGTTGACATTTTCAATGACAATATTTTAGAAGATATTCATGTTAATAATGAGTTACAATTAAATGTGTTAGTGTTGGATTAAAGTTACCTATGTGCAAAAAAATATGGTAATCAGATGAGTAAGAGAACCAAATAGATTTTGGAGAACAAAATAATGGATACATATTTTTGAAAGGATATTTCAAGGAATAAGGTACTCTAAGATGGGTTACTATGGAAGCAATGACTATCATCAAAAAATTTCAAAAAATGTAAATTTAATCTATTTGGGTTGTGGTTATGTGGTTTTTTGTCTTTTCCTGCCTATGGGATTTATCTCTTCTATGCTTCAATGTTATATTATGCCTTAAGGAATTTTTTTAAAAGGATGTGGGTCCTTTCAAAACCACCATATTCACCCTTTTACAAAAAAATGGACATAGTTTTTGTACATCGAAATCTGGTGATGTGTCATAACCTAACAAACTATATGATGACAATATCCTACTTTATTTTGTTAATTCCTGCGATTGATAATATCCAATTATTATGGTGGCACATAAGCTAGTGGACGCTAAGAAAAAAAAATTCTTTGACTTGTTAAATTCTAGCGATTCATAAGCTCAAAATATTATATTGTATAAGTGTTAGGTTACCTTAGCAGTGCTAAGCTCAAAACATCTTACTTGAAAAATTCTCCTCAATCCACCAATCAAAATAAAACAATTCTATAACTTTTCAACTTTGTAATGTGTATAATTTTTCAACTACAAAACTTATTTATATTTTCCTTATTTTCTAGTTAGTATTTATTTGAAAAATATGAGGCCTTGTTGCAACATTGATTTATTATATTTATTAAAAATCATAATTCTAATAAAAAAATTACACAACTAGTGCATCCGCCACAATAGCAAAACTAGCACATCTCCCATCAGTGACGCATGAAATTCTTTCTCTATCTTATTTAATTTAAAATGTCATTAACAAAATTACTATTAACAAGGTTTACTAAAAATAAGTGAACATAATGATTGGATAATTCATATAGGGATTAAGGCACCTTAAACCTTACAATAGAATGCATCGTGAGCATCACCAAGAGTGAAGAAAAATAAAATGGAAAAAGGGCTAAAATAGCTTACCCCAAACTACATTCCAACAGATCAATATAAGGAAAAATCACAAAACATGGAGGTTAAAACATCCAAAATGATATAATTCATCAATAGTCAAACAAAATCTCCATGAGCTAATGAACTAGTTAGTCTTCAAATGTTTGTACTCCTCAAGTTGACTCTCTTCCTGTCCTTTCATATGATCATCTTGCTCGCTCGTGATAGGGATGTCATCTTCAACCTTCTCTTCCTCATCAAAACTACTAAGATTGAGATTATACCTGCAAAATTTTTGTCCCTTCTCCATCTTGACCACATGCCCCAAAGAACTCTAAAACCAAAATTTTGATCTCTACCATATCAACCTTAATAGAGTCCGGGATGATGTAACTTTTCTTAGAGACATTGATGCAATGCATGAAATTGTTTCCCATATCTGTTCGACTTTTCCTAAGGCCTCCATATCCATTTCCAACTAAAAACCTTGAGAGAAATTTTATCAAAATCCACATTCCAACCCAGCTCCACTCTCTCTTTCCCTTTAGATGACTCCCCTTTCATATCAATCAGAGAACCTATAGCCCTCTAGTACTAAGATTACCCTTCCCTTAAGGTTCAATACTCTTCTTTTTCTCAATGTGTTCATATGGTCTGCAAGAGTAGAATTTTCTTCGCATCCCCAGTTCGCACTCTAATTCCTTTCCCACCACTACTTTACCATTCTTAAAAAGAAAAATAATTATTCCATGGTGTATTGGGGTATCAATATTTCCCTATTGAAAACAATGCACCAACGTAGAGAGTGACATAAAAAAGAAAAATGGAAGGCTCATAACAATCTTATGCCTAAACATTTTAAGCATAATTATATGGCGAGTAAATATTTTTCTATAATCTGCTTCAAGAGTAATGTACCTCATAAGGTGGAGGAAGACCGTATTCCAAATATCATGGATGTAGAATCTAGTTATACCATCTACTAGAAGGCAAACCATTCTTTTACCATAGAAGAAAGTTTCAATTTTTTATTTACATCCGGCACAAAGTGCATTTGGAAAGCTTTAAGTCATTCGTCTCCATTCTAGTGGCTTGTGCTATCGAATCCTTTGAAACTTGAATTTCCATGTCATAGATCACCATGATGCCATTTCTCCATGCTCGACCAAACTCCACCACAAGATAAAGATTAGACCTCGTGAATTTTTAGATGAAATTCCTAAACCCCCTAATTTTTAGAATGTACCACAAGGAGGGGTTGTCCTTCAAGGAACCATAGCTTGTTGGCTCAATTCTTGGATGACTTTGCCTCCCATGGTTTTAGTGTACTTATATTGAAAATGGAAGAAACAATGGAAAAAATGAATCATAAGAGAAAAATTAATATGAATCCCGCCATATAAAGTGCACGTGCAAAAGGGTCCTGCTAAGAATATGTACAAGGATTCCATCCCAACAAGGGAAAACAATCATCAGCACGTTATTATTTAATGTTCTTAATGAGATTAATAACATTGGTGATATCATCTCCCCTCTCACACAATTTATATCCCCCAATTTGGCAAGATAATACACACATTTATTACCCTTTCTAGGGTAATGAATACTAACATTTATCAAACTATTTGAGAAATTTTCCTTTAGTATATTTAAGGACATTTCTTATGGTCCAATGATTAATTGTATCCTTTTTCACATTGCAAAAGGGTTAAAATGATCTTGTTTTGTACAACTAATCAGAAAAACATGTTGACATTGGTGAGTAAATCCTTAATCACATTTTCCTCTACATATCCTTTTCAAGACAACATATGTTCAAAAAATGAATATGTTTTGTCTAAGAACTAATCTATTAGGTGTTATACTTGATCATTATAGTCATTTATCTCCATAAACATATGTAGGAAAATCATTTATGTGAAAAAAATTGATTAAGGATGTTTAAAAGACATCAAATTATTTTAGAAACATGTTTAATATTTTTCATTCAAACAACAACATGTTATAAGTACAACATTTAAGGTATTTTTAGTAACAAATGTTTTAAATAAATAAAAAAATTTCCTCCAATATTTACAATTCAATTCTAGTTAAGGCAAAAATCCTTCATGTTGTTGACCTTGGGGAGTCAATCCTTAGTCAAATTTTTCCTCCAGAAATCCTTTGCAAGACATATGTTTTGGCAATGAATATGTCAGTCCAATAATCGATATGTCACATGTTATACTTAAGAATTGTAGTTATTGGTCTCCATAAATGCATGTAAGCAAATATTTTTGTGAAAATAATTGATCTATGACATTTAAAAGACATCAAACTATTCTAGAAACATGTTCAATATTTTTTCATTCAAACAACAACATATTTTAAGTACAACATAAAAGCATTTTTAGTAGCTAACAAATCTTTCAATCCTTCCAATAAGAAGAAATTTTAACATCCATGACACTAGTCACACTTTTGTTTGAGTGGAAACAAAATTTCAAAATAGTTTACAAATTTCAATTCAAACCCAAACTACTATACTTGTTTTTGTTATACCAATTTAATCCTCAAATCGGTGGGATCTCGTTACGAGATTAACAATGGAAATACAAGCGGAAACTAAACTCAATATGTCTTTCTTTAGCTTATTAAATTATAGTGACTCTTTATCTCAAAATATTATATTATTTAAATACATTTGGTCGGTAAGCTCAAACTAGGTTGATTTAATTTTTTAAATCCCAAAGGACCACTAAAATCAAAATAATATTTCACTTTGTTTTTCAAAACCTTACGACCACGAAGATCCAAATATTATGTTGTGTTATAAGCTAGTAGACGTTAAGTTTAAAATATTATTCAACAATTTGTTAAATGAAATTGACGATTACGCTCAAAGTAATATAAACAACCAACCTGCCGATCGTATCTACAAAAAAATTGATTCAAATCAATATATATATAGCCACACACCAAAGATGAAGTCACGCAAAGTTTAAAAATATAAGAAAAACTTTTAACATCCATGAGGCTAGTTAAAAGATGAAAAAGAATATTTTTATTATCATGTACATGTAAGAGAATAGAAACCCAATAACCATATTACTCTTTCCACGTAGTTGTAATTGTATCTACATTAAAATTTATCTTGGTCGTAACTAAACACGTTGCTCTCCGTTGAAAAAATAAAACCTTGATATGGAGAAGACTCATGGGGATGAATTATTTTTCAAGACAACATTGTCTCCATCTCATTCCAATCAAAGAGTGTTTTCAAAAATCATCTCACTAAATATCACAAATAAATTCCCATCAAAAGTGCTAATTGTGCTCCATGTAACATCTCTATGCTTACCCACTCCATTTCCATGTGTAGAATGAACAACCTTGGAGAACCTAAATATAACAAATAGATGTGGCAATAAATAATTTATAATAAGATATTTATTCATGATTTGTTGTTTGATAATCTATACAATATGAAATCATGTCTAAAAATGTTAGTTATTGTTAGACCCTAGAATATCAACTAAGTACACCAAGGCACGTAGGTGCGTGAGTCTCAGGTCGAAAGGTAAAAGTGCATGTAACGTGTGAGGACAGAGCCAAGGGTTTGGGACTTAGTCAATTTGGATGTCTAGAGCAGAACACGTGAAAAGCATGACCTAGTTGTGCATGGATAAGGTGTCAGCCTAGTGATAGGTTGGCCCAGAAGGAGCATGCTAGAAGCTTCTAGAAGCACATCATGGGATAAAGTGGAAATCTTAGGCCTGGAGAAGCATGCTTGCATGGAGGACCACATTCAAACACTTGGCACCGGATCTGAGGGCACTAGAGGGTGAGTTGGTAGTCTAGGAGTGCTATAAATACAAGCACTGCAGAGTAAAAGAAGAGAGATGGAGAGTATGGGCGGAGCTCTGTAGAAATACTATGAGGACTCTATTAGTGGATAGTTGTATTTGGGAGAGAATGCATTAGGCTTAGGGATTGTAATTTTATTTTTGGTAGCTTAGTTACATAAGTCCAGTGCATTGCATGACTACAGATTTCTCTGTGACACTCTGTAATGGCTCATTAGATGTTGTGAGGTTACCTATTATATATATATATATATATATATATATATATATATACATGAATATCAATGATTCTAATGCATACTTCTCTCTCATGAGTTCTCTTTCCTTTCATGCTAAGTAAGGATGCTTGTATGTTTCTTTCTATCATAATACACATTATGGATTTTGTTAAGTACTCAATCTGAAATGACTGCAAGGATCTAGAGGTCATTCTGAGCCCTATGGTTCTTGTATGTCCTAACTTCCCTTCTGAAATCTCTTACACAAATCATAGATGATGTTTCCCACTAAACTCACATAAAGGAGAGACTTGGTACCCATGCGTGCCTCGGTGAGTGCCCAACTTTTGTTGGGTGATAGGCCGATGCGTATGGGATTCCTTTCTTTATGTTAAGGGTAAAAATGACTACGCTTATTTCACCTTTCTTCATTTGTTTGTAGATTATTCCTTTATAATATATATTAACTAAATACATATAATATTGCTAACATTCAAACCTTCAACCTCTAGTAAATGCAGTAATTGTAAGAACATTAACTAATTAATGTTGTGATTTCTTGAACATTAAATAACATTACAATCAATTTTGTTAGGTTATGTTGAGGCGTAACCTATTTTGGCGGTAGCAAGAGGATACAAAATTTGTGGGTTTTTTGGGTATTTATGGAATTCATATATTGTGTTCATGTGATGGGTGGGACCAATTAATGAATATTACAAATTACGCGATTTCAATTAGAAATATTGGAGACGTGTTGAATATTGGAATGAATGTGCTTAACATCTCTATTTAAGAATCATTTATATTAGGCCTTTGGAATAACTCTCATAATATCCTTATTCACTAAAGGTGGCACTGTCAAATGCATGTATCCTTATTCATATGAAGTGATCAAGAATGACACGTAGTATGAAATATTTTGCATGATGGTGGTGTTATTTCGTTTATGGACATTTTGTCTAGTCACTCTTTCCGAGTGACTAGTAGTATGCTGGAAACCTAGAAGAAAGGAAGAGTCAAAGTGGGAAAGATTTTTTTTTTATCTCAACAGAGTCCATTGTGTTTTTGATAAGGCTCTCCATGGAGGGAGACATTTATTTTAAACACTTACTTTAGGAGGAGATGGATGATTCCATGTTTCTTGGTGAAAATAGGACAATGTATCACTTAGGCTATGAACTCGACTCTCTTCCACAACCTTAGGATAAGGTTGCTGACAAATTGAGGAGGTACTTCATGCTGTAGTGATGGTACAAAGTGATCTATAGACCTCATATTTTTATTCTTATGCATCTTTGACATGATCAGAAGGTAAAATATGGATATTTTTAGTTTCAATCACTTAAGAGGTCCCTTAAACTTGCTACTGAGAAGATGAATGTCCTTTCTTACACCAAAACCTTTTGTATTTTCTCTTTAAAATGGTAACTTTCCAAAAATAAATATCAAGTTTCCCGTTTAAGCTAGAAAAGAAAAATGGTGTCCCCCTCCTATTTTGCATGATGTTGGTGTTATGTTGTTTATGGACATTTTGTTTGGTCACTCTTTCCAAGTGACTAGTAGTATGTTTGTGCAACCTAGAAGAAAGGAAGAGTCAAGGTGGGAAAGATATATTTTTTTATCTCAATAGAGTCCATTGTGTTTTCAATAAGGCTCTCCATGGAGGGAGACATTTATTTTAAACACTTACTTTAGGAGGTGATGGATGATTTCATATTTCCTATTGAAAATAGGACCATGTATCACTCATGCTATGAACTTGAATCTCTTCCGCAACCTTGGGATAAGATTTCTGAGAAATTGAGGAGGTACTTCATGTTGTAGTGATGGTACAAAGTGATCTATAGACCTCATATTTTTATTCGTGTGCATATTTAACATGATCAGAAGGTAAACTATGGATATTTTTAGTTTCAATCACTTAAGAGGTACCTTAAACTTGTTAGAGAAGATGAAGGTCCTTTCCTACACAAACACCTTTTGTATTTGCTCTTTAAAAGGGTAACTTCCCAAAAAAAAATCTTGAGTTTCCCCTTTAAGCTAGAATAGAAACATTGTGTCCCCCTCCTCTTCCAAAACCAACTCCCTCTTTTTATATTCATCGCCTCTTCCTTTACCTCTCTTCCGAATTTGATTAAGACATCATGATCATTAGCCAAAGCATTCTCATTAGTCTCTAACCCTTCTTTTGCTCTTGTGTTTCCTTCGCCTTTTCTCGGCATATCGTAACCATTAAGAAGCCTTAGATCACTTTCCTAAGGTCTTTAAACCACTTTCGGACCTGGAATCTACTTCCTCTCCACCTCTTGCCAATACTTCTCTGGCTTCTCCTCTCATCTCCATGGACATTGTAATGGATACAACCGACTCAACTCACCTGATCATAGAAGCATGTGCGAGATACCCTACCACCTGTTTGTATGGAAGTTAGCATGGACTCGAAATTATAGATGTGTTACAAAATTTCTCCTATGTTTACCTTGATTCTCCTCTATTAAAGAAAATGGGCTCCCCCACTATAGATTCAAAACATAAGGATAATTTAGAGAAGATCTCTTAATCCACATGAGGCCATTGAATATTATGTTACACTTAGTATCTGTTATCAAGGAATGAAAAATTCACATGGACATGACCTGGATGGAAATAAATGAAGACTTCCTGGAACACATTAATTTAGTGGACGTGCTAGTTCAAATAATCCCTACTCCCGTGTTAAGGATGAAGCAACTACTCTCATGAATATCTATTTAATGTAATTTGGCTTTGTCTGGTTTGGGAATTTTTATTTTTTTATGTTTTGTTATATACGGGATTTTTCTCTTCTTGTTTCACCGTAATATTTATCCGTGAGGGATTTTTTGTGCAATTATGCGGGTCATTCGGGAAAACCCACTTTTAATTATATTCCAAATAGTTTTATGTTTTGGTATATCGTAGTTGCTAAGCTCCTAATATCATAATGAGTTTTCTTACATCATTACAATCGATATGCTCCAAATTTTATGTCTTGGTATAACCTAACGATTCTCGGATCACGGTATCCTAATTTATTTTGATAAAAAAATTATTACCACCAAGCTCCAAAATTTATGGTGTGGCATAACATACCATTGTCTAATATAAAAATATATTTTCTTACTAGTTAGGTGCTTGAGAAAACTAAACTTAGAATATTATGTTGTGGGTTTAACACCATAAAATTTATGAATATGTTCCTCTAATTTGTTATATGTTGTAAAATATCTTAGTTAAGAATTATTAAACCTTAGTGATGAAATCACAAAATAACATGTTGTGGAAAAACCTAGCGGTGTGAAGATCAAAATAATATATTGTTTAAATACCTAACATTGGCTAAGCTCAAACTATGTTGATTAAAATTTTCTAAATCTTAGCCACCATTAAGATCCAAATATTAGGTTTTAGCCTAACCTAAGGGCAGATAAAGCTAATAATATATTATTTCTTTTGTTTAAACCTAGTGAGCATTAAACACTAAATATTATGTTATTTCATAATCTAGCAGACACTAAGCTCAAAATAGCATTCACTAACATGTTAAATGATAACAACTAGTATGCTTGAAATAATATATTATGGAAGTACATAGTCTTTGCTTGGTTAAAAATGTGTTAATTTAATTTATTTAATCCTATCGACCATAACCACTATATATTTTTTTCGTTGATTAAACTAGTGTCACCTAAGTTCAAAATATCTTCCTATAATTTGTTAATTGTTGTAAAATATCGTAACTATGAATTATTGAACCCTAGTGAATTCAATCTCCAAATAATATGTTATGGCATAGGCTACCGATTGCTAAGCTCAAAGAATCTAAAACCACCAATAGTCTCTGAATATTATGTGGTGGCATAACCTATTGGGTGCTAAGCTTGAAATATCTTAATTCCAAATCTTAAATGCATATAAAAATTCAACTAATTTATACTGGAATTGATTGCTATAAAGATCTCCAAAGTCAATGTCTTCCTTTTGTTTGTTAAATCTTATTGATTTTTAATCTCAAAATATCATATTCTTAAGTTCTTAATTTATTTTGTTGAAACCTAGAGACTGCTAAGATCCTAATATTATGTTGTGGCATAACCTAGTGCCCATTAAATTGAAAATATATTAATTTAATTTATTAAATCCTCGACCATTGATAAGTTACAAAGATTGTGTAGTGGTATAAACTAGTGGGTGTTATTCTCCAAATATCTTAATTTGAAATCTAAAATCATACAATAAAGTCACCTAATTTATACAAATCTTGATTGCTTTATACATTTCTCCAAAGTCAACTTAGTTGATTAACTTAGAGATCAATAATCTCAAAAAAATTACTTTAAATTTTCAAAACGCAGCGAATTATAACATGTTAATAATAATTGTTATATTATTCGAGGGGTAACATTTTTGGTGGTGACAAGAGGATATGGCATCTGCAGATTTAATGGTCATTTATGACATTAATAGATTTCTTTCGTGAGATAGAAAAAAATGATTAAGGGTTATACACACATGATATGTAAGATGGCATTGGGAATTTAAGATATTTAATGGGAAGCATTCTATTTATTATTATGATATCTAATTGATGATCTTTGGTACCATCACACTTACCTCCTTTCGTGTGTAGTGTGTTGGTGGCTTTATATCTCTAGGTTTCTGGACATTTCACTACCCCTTTCCTCATTGTTTTTAGTCATTGTGCTTCTTGTCTCTCTATGATGTTGACAGGGGTGTTGGTATTTTTTGGGTAGTATGGAGTGTGGTCCTAGTAGGAAGAGGTGGAGAGATATGATAGGAAAGGATGCTTTGAGGAATCATTTACTTCTTGCATGGACGGGAAATCTGAAATGCAACTATGAAGAATTGGCTCGAGAAGGTCTTGTCGGTCACGAAATGATTTGAATAAGAATATTACGGTGATATTTATGAGAACATGTGCAAGCTAATGCTTGACCCGAACTATTCCAAAGGGTGGAATAATTTTTTTGACTTCACGCATGGGTTAAGTGCCGTAAACATTTTTTCCAACTCTTTAGGGTAGTTTATCTTGCATAAGGAGAATGAGAAGTTGGAAGTGCATCTAGTTAGGCTTCGGTTTCATGTCCTTTCCTTGACATGAGGGATGTATGAGATTACGGATGGTCTAGAGTAAGTTGCAGAAAATCATGGTATAGAATTCCATGTTGGTGCTAAAGTGAAAATGCTGGAATATTTTTTTGATTCATCCTCCTCCTCTAATCAGAGTAAAGGGGACATGGATGTTGAGATCATTAACGAGGTGGAGATGAGAGGCTTAATGTCCTAATATTTATGGGATACATTTGTTTTTAGTTTTTATTAAGTACCGAATGGATGTTTGTATAGCGAAGTGTATAGATATAGGAAGTATTTGTGGGTGAAGTTAAGTTGATTACATCTCTTCCCCATATTTTTACATATATCTAGTAAGATAAGTTTCTTGTAATCATCATGGGAGTCCACTACTGGAAGACTTGTCATGGATTGGTTCCTCATGTACTTTTTTGTAAGACTTATCATTGAAATATCCTACTAAAAATTTTAAAATCATAGAATGAATTCAAATAATTTATATATATCTTCTTTATGATACATATAATGTTTGCAATATATAAGATAACAAAATTGAATACCAAAATAATATGTTGTGGCATGACCTAGCAGCCACTAAGATCTTAATACCTCAATTTAGTTTTTAAATCATAACTACCGCTAGGTTCCAATGATTATGTGGTAACATAACCTAGTGGGCACTAAGATCGAAATAACTTAATTTAAAATCTTAAAATCATATGATAAATTTAACTAATTTAAAAAATCTTGTTTGCATTTTATTTTCAATACATATCATGTTTGCGATACATAACCAAGTGAATTGAATACCCAAATAATATGTTGTTGCATAACCTAGTTGTTGTTAAGCTCTTAATACCTTAATTTAGTTTATTAAATCCTAACCACCGCTAGGTTCCAACAAGTATGTGGTAGCATAACCTAGCGGGTGCTAAGATCGAAATATCTTAATTTAAAATCTTAAATGCATATGATAAAATCAACTAATTTAAACACATCTTGTTTTCATCTTTTTGTGATACATAACCTAGTGAATCCAAATAATATGTTGTGACATAACCTAGTGGTTTCTAAGCTCATAATACCTTAATTTAGTGTATTAAATCCTAACCACCGCTAGGTTCCAATGAGTATCTGGTAGCATAACCTAGCAGGTGCTAATCTTGAAATATCTTAATTTAAAATCTTAAAATCATATGATAAATTGAATTAATTTAAACACATCTTGTTTGCATATTCTTTGTGATCCATATCTTTTTTGTGGTACATAATCTAGTGAATTGAATACCTAAATACTAGGTTGTGGCATAACCTAGTGGTCATTAAGATTTTAATACAAGTATTCACTAAGATTGTATTATTATGTTTTGGCATAACCTACCCACCACTAAGCTTATAATATCTTACTTTCTTTTATTGAAACCTAGAGACTTCTAAGATATAAATATTATGTTCTATCTTGGCCTAACTTAGTGGATGAGAGACCGTGAAGATTTACAAAAGTTTTGTAGATACAACGTGATATACTCGATGAATCCTAACAACCGTTAAGCTATTCTTAAAAGTAAATATATTATTGTTATAATTTAATTGTGTTATAAATTTAATTTTTAGTATTTGTGTATTTAACATGAGACAAATAACAAAGTGATCACTTGACCCAAAAAAATGTGTTTCCCATAGAAAATTGACTTATCCTTGAGTCCGAAAGGTAAATAAAGACTGCATCCAAATAATAATTAGAGTCCTGCCGGTTCTTGCAGAGTAGGTAACATTTTTCATATAGATTGTATTCAAAAAGGATTTTATATAAATGGTAAAAAAATAATATGGAATTTATATAATATTATACCTATAGAATTGGAATCGTTGTACCTTAGAGACCACTAATCTATCCTTAAAGGAAAATATATCATGTTCATAATGAAGCTATGTTATAAATCTAAATTATTAATATTTATTAGAAATCATATTGAAAAGCTATAAAATATAAAAAATAAATCTGGAGTTTATATAATGGATACATAAATATACATGTAAAATCATATCTTTAATCTGATAAACAGTATACAAATAGTTTTATCTACTTCTTACAAGATTTTGGTAGAATTATTTTACATTTATGAAAAAAATTAGAAAATCGAATTACGATCGAGAATCTATAAAATAAGTTTTTACCTATGATTTCATCTACTCATTGCATCCTATTGGCCGCTAATCTATTCTTAACATTTAATATATGATGTTGATAATGAAGTTTTTTTATAAATCTAAATTGTTAATCTTTTCAATATAACAACAGACAAATATCAAGAGTGATCGTTAGGACTACAAAAGACTATGTTGCCTATATCAAAACAACTAATCTGCGAGGGACCAAGGAAAATGAATGATTTTTCCAAATTCTAATTATAGCCTAGTGGATGCTAGGGTAGAAATTTTTTTCTATGGTAGAGTTTATTCATAGAAAATCTATCATATTGAAAAGATACAAACAATAACAAAAAATCCATAATTTATGTAATGGATATATAAATATACATGTAGAAAATTGTATGTAATTCAAAATAGAATTGGGGTTTCATAAATAGGTTGTCGAAACAACCATTTATATCATAAAAGCCTCAAAGCTATGTTAATTTTTGGCATACATTAGCATGCTCAAAAGGAAGAATATATTAATTATAAAATGCATAGTGATTAAAATTAGATTTAATAATATTATTACATATATAATGTGTTTAACTTCCAATGTACATAAAATTAAAATAATGAAAACATTACATTTTTCTAATTCTACATGGAAAAACATATATAATTAGAAATAATTATCATATGTAATTGAATTCTCAATATATTTTTATAGTTTTGAATTAATTTTTTAACCTCATATATTTTCCTAAAATATCTAAGCGGCAACCATGTAAAAAATGTAATATGCATTAATTAGTGATGTTTCTTTGCATCATATTAATGAACAACATTAAACTATTTTTGGTTCTCCCTACCAAAATAAAATTAAAAATAAGGTGACTGTGCTAGAATCTATAACTATCCTAAAACAATCGTAAGAACGAGAACGAAAAATTCAAAATGAAAATAGCCGAAGAGAGACATAGAATGATGCAAATGGGAAAGCATTAAATAGAGATAAATACTAGAGCAGAAAAGTGATTAAATTTATTTCGTCAATGCACAAAAAAGTGATTTTTCATGAAGAATAAGGCATTTAGGCGTGGAGATCAAACACAACTAGAAATTAAGGATTGAATGTGGAGCACGATTCAATAAGATAAAGAAGGGCTTGTGTAGATCACGATTGAAATGTCATGTAAAACATATTAACTAGTCGACTATAGAGAAAATAATAGATCTCGTAGTAAAAAACGGTACACCTTTACTATAAATACCTATTTGAGTAATATCTAAGATTATTTCATGCTTTATGTTGTTTGTGAAACCTCCATCTGCTACTTCGATCAAACAATCTACACAATTATTTTCATAATCTTTGTTGATATTCTCCTTCATGTGCATCCTTTGTGTGCATCTATTATGTGGTTCTTTTGTGTTCCTTCTCTTCAAAAATATTATAATCACATGCAAAAAAATCCGGATTCGAACACTCATCCCTCGCAATCTACTAATGTACATATTTATTTTATTTTGAAGTCATGCTTTTATGATTGACCAAAAAATAAGAAACCATACTCAATATTTCTCTTAGGTATTTAATAATTTGTTTACCACATTCCATGAAATAAATTTAAAAAAAAAGAGCAGGATAAGAAAATTTGAAATTTTCAATTTACCCCTCTAAAAGAAAAAGGGCGGCTATTGAAATTTAAAATATCTAAAAATGGAGATAAATTTGAATTTCCCTATTTTTATTTTTCCATGGTCTTAAAATTAAAAATATAAATTTTTCATTATCTATAGTCTATAATAATATAAACATAATAAAATATATATTACACAACATATATTAAAACAAGCATAATGAAAATATATATTATAAGAAAACAAAAGAAACAAAAACTAAACATAGTTTCAAGTTTATTATAATAATATACAGATATTTACACTCCATTCTATATCAAAAATTATTTCTACAATGTTAGATATAGTGTTTCCTAGTTTAAATTAATTGTCTAATTAAAATGTGCCATGTGGCAAGTTCGAACAAGATATTTGAGATACACAATAAAGCTAGTGATCCAAGATTATACGAGATAGTATTACTGTATGGATATTTTAAAAATAAGAAATGTTTGAGCCTAGGCTCTTATATGTAATTTCTCTCAATAAGTTAAGGAGAATAGCAGGTGCTAAGCATTTTCTTTGATAAGAAAATATGTGAAACATGTCTTGAAAACCATGTATCTTATGAAAACTACATTCTAAGCCTAGCGATCCATAACTTTATAGATAGTGTTTAAAATGAGAAGAGGTAAAGGTAGGAGCTTAGCGGATGCTAAGCTAAACCATTATTTATTATTTTATGGCTACTTTGGAAATAAGAAACTTTTGAGCCCATGGTTTGATATGTCATTTTTGTCAAGAAGTAAAGGAGCTTAGCGGACGCTAATAATTTTCTTTGATATAAGTATGAGTTGAAAACCATGTATCTCATTGGTGTTGAGGTGATAATGTTAAGTGGGATCTACCACTATAGTACTCCCCAATATTATTAAAGTTTGTCTAATCAAATTGTATTGTGAAGGCCTTTAATATCTAATAGTTTAGTGGCCTAATAGATTTTCCCACCGATATTGATTTGGGTGATCCCTCTCAAGATTGAATATCAACAATGTTCACATTTATAAAGTCTAGTATTAAAGACTAAGATTAGAATGTAAGACACGTTCGATGATCATTGTATAAACCAATCAAGAGAAATAGATCTATAGACATTGTAAAAGACTAATGGAGTGAAGTGAAAGAGTTGGGTTAAACTTGTGAGAATTCTTAATATAGATAGTGATTTACCAGTGGATTATTTTCCTTTGGGTTTCTCCACTTAAATCTGGTGTTATCTACCTTTTTTATTTTTATTTTTCTTTCATCTCTTGCTCATTAAGCTTTGTTATTCGCTATCTATTTTAAGCTATTTTTGTGTCTAATCAATTGCACATCATAATCTATAGTCGTTGACATTCTAATGGTGGATCTATAATCTGTTGATTACATTTCCCATGTTAAATCTAACATGGTATCAGATCTGGTGATTGTGTATGTGCAAGATCGATCTAGAAGTTTTTAACTTGAAGAGGTGAAGAAGATTGAATTTATTTGTGGATCTACAAAATCTTAAAAGTTCTCAGTATCTTCAAGCTAACCAAGTTTAAATTTCCAATTCCCACCCAAATATTTTTTGAAATATAGGTGAAATATTGGCTAAATGGCTGTTTAGATCATGTTTGAGATTTTTATGCTTAGATAGTTTCTTGAACATCTTGTTTCAGTATTTTACGGTTTAAATCCATTGTCTACAAGATTATTCTAAGTTATTTGAGCCAATTATAGCCGTTTGTGATGTTTTTGACTTTGGATCCAAAATACTTATTTAGATACAATTTTTTTGGGGATTGTAAGTCCATTCTAACAAAGATAAATCTTTAATTTTCACTAGTTTTTCTTTGTGAAGCTTGGTCTAATCATTTTGTGCCATCTAGTTTCGCATTTTGATTTTATTCTTTAAATCCTATCATTTTTGTGAATCTTAGACCAATAAAATTTCTCCAAATAGCTTTGTTTTCTTTTTCACATTTGCAAAGCCATATCCACTCTTAGAGTGCCAAGTGGCTTCAATCCGACATGTTTTTGTCTTTGCAAAGCCAAATCCAATCATAAGGCTCCATATTTCTTCACTTTTTCAGTCATATTGTTTATTTGATTGTCAATTTCGAAATGCGAGCCAATAAGGGATTTACGTGTGTCTCCATGTTTTCAGACTTGGATTAGTTGTCCTATGTCCTTTATGAAATTTGAGCCAATAAGATTTCTCCAAGTAGCCAAATATTTCACAATTTTACTATTTTATTAGTTTTCTTATGACATATGTAAAAGGTAAACCAATAAAATTTCTCCAAGTATCTTTTTATTTTGCATTTTTCATATTTGTGAAATCCAAGCCAATAGAATTGCTCCATATTTCACATTTTTCAGTATTTCATTTGTGGTAGTAGTTATCCAATAAGAATTATCCACCTTATCATTTTTCTCAGTCTTTGTCGACTTGCGAAAAGAAAACAATTTAAAAGGCTCCACATGTTTTCAGTTTGCTTTAGTCATTTTTGTTACACTGCGAAGTGCAAACCAATAGTATTTAGACACGTACATCTATTTTTTTTACATTTGTCTTCCTCTGTCATTTGAGAAGTGTGATCCATCTAGAAGGCTCCACTTATCTTTTGTTGGCTTAGTATTTTTCTAATTATAAAATCATGAACCAATTATTTTTGGACACGTTTATTAATATTTTAATTGTGTCATTATTCACAAGTTTCAGGGTGTTGGTATTTTCTTTGACTTAGCCACTTAGACTACAACAGTTGTCTTGTGACTTTTTTTGGACCTGAAATTTATTTTAAGGACTTTAAGTCTTCTCAAAGCAATATATTAAAATTTTTGTGGAAATCCGCCAAGTATTTATTCTTTAGCTATTTTATTTTTGACAAGTGGCTCTGTTTGACTAAGACTTTGATTTAATATTGTGTCAACATGCAAAAGAGTGATCCAATTAATTTTAGACCCATGTATTTACTTTTCTCTATTGTCCTCTTGTCATAGTTTTTGACGTGTGTTTATTTTGTTTATTGTCATGGACCCGAAAAGGAATTGAATTTAATTTTTAAATATTTTGCATCCACCTGAGGATCTATTTTAAAGTTGACATGTGCCTCTCTTGGTATTGTTGATCTATGCCATGTGTCACCCCCACCTTGGATGTTTTTTAACTTGTCTTTATTTTCTAAGTAGCTCATTTTTGAGCTCAAATAGCTTGCTTTTGAGCTCGCCCCTTCAAGTTGCTAAATAACTCATCGAGCTACTCTAACCCGACTCATTCTCGAGCTTGGTTAGCTCAATAAGAATTGACCTCAACTAAGATATGTCAAATTGATCTTAAATTTGACCAAATCAAGCTATTTTTTGATCAATTTAAAGTTTTTTGCATTCATATAGAAAATTAAAATATATGTAGCTAGTTTTTTTCTTTGTTTGGCTTCCTTGATTTGTTTTTAGTTATATTTGTCTCCATTTCCATTTGAGCATTAAAATGGCTAGTTCTGCTAGTTTTGCTTTAGATAAGTCTCAACTCTTAAATGGAACAAATTATAACATATGGAGAGTTCAATTAAAATCTTGTTTTATGGCTAGAAATCTATGGGATCTTGTGACTGGTGTTGAAAAATGTCCCACAGGGAGACAAGCTACCCATAAAAATATTAGCTCCTTCTCTTAGAGATATCTGAAGCTATTTCCATCCTATTGCAAAGCATTAGAGATGAATTCTTAATGCATATAGGCCATATGGACTCGCCTGCAGATGCATGGAAGAAATTAGAAACCATGCATGAAGGAAATAGGTTGTCTAAGATCATTAAACTGGTTTTAGAGTTGTTTACAACACCCATGAAGGGGGATGAGAAAATTGTCAATTATTTAGCTAAAATTAAGAACATTAAAGCTCAATTATATGGTTGTAACTATGAAATATTTTAAGATAAGCTTCTATATTTCATTATACATATCAATATATATGAAAATTTCAGAAATTTTATCTCCATTCTTAACTCTAAGTATCATAATGAGAATGATTTGCTTGATTTAGACACTTTGTCTTCTTTGTTAATTCAAGAAGAGCATGTTATGGAAAATTTTGATTCCAAAGAGAATGCTACTCAGGCACTTCTCACTCAAGAATAAAAAAGTAAACCTTCTAGATTCAGAAATAAAAACCATCTCTTAAACCCCCTTGTAAAGACAAGAAATCAGAAACTTAAGAGTAAGTTTTGATGGTAGATGTCACAACTATGGAAAATTTGGCCATAAGAAAGAGGATTGTAAATCCAAAAAGAAGTCAAATTTCAGAAATAGGAAATGGAATAAATCAGATCAAAATCAAGATGAAATTGATGAGAACAATCATAGAGCTAATGTAATAACTCTATGAACTATATAAAAATCATAACTATAATTGAAAACATGCACAAAATGTTTTTTTAAAGATTTTTCTTCAGTTTTCTCTGGTATTTTAGCATATATGACATGTCTAGACTTCAAAAGGGTGCCTACATGGTCATTTTTCAAAGCAAAATTCACATAAATCCATGAGTGTGTCCACTATTTAATGGATCATGTTTTCAGTGAATGCTTGGTTATTCTTGAATAATTTGATTATTTGTTCAGATGTGTTATCTATCAAGTCTTATCTCATTATGTAAAGACTTAGAATATGAAGATATACATATGTTGATAAATCATTTTATGTGATTAGTAAAATATTATTATATGCATATCAAATGACACTTGGGGATGCCTTTGTGTTTGTATTGGAGACGTCCAATACTGATTGCATCTAATATATATTTTACAAAGTGTAATATGTTGGAAGTATTTCAACATATTTTTTAGTTGTTAAGCATAGTGATATGTTAGTTGTTATACAACTAGTGTTTAACCTTTATACTTGGTTAAAAGTGAAAATCTGTATGATTTCTATTATGCTTATTATGATATTTTTTGATGTTGTGTTGGATATGTAGCTTTCAAGTTTTGATGCAAGTGCCATCACTTGGAGTAGAAAAAGATCCATGTGGCTAAAGAGGTTGTTGGAAGTGATACACATAGGAGCTAAAGGAAGTATTCCTCCTCTATGTGAAGGCCATATTGCTCTTGATAAAGAATCCAATTCAACATCGATATTATGTTGCAGATACCTTCCCCAAGCCATTATGTGTTGGGAACTACTGCAAGTTTTGTGCCTTATTGGGCCTATCAGAGTTTCCATTGAGGGGGTGTGTATGAAAATGCCACCTCTTGTTGGCTTATAATAAATTATCTGGTCATATTTTAAGAGTGGATCATTACCACCCACATTATATGTAACAAAGTTATCCTTTAGGGATTGGTTACACATGGTTGTACCATTGTATGTAAAATTCCAATAATTCCTCTGGTTTTTAATGAGTAAATGTGTCACATTATGTGAACTTACATGTAAATCATAGTAAAGCTTTAGTTATGGGTATGCCATAATTTATACAAGGATCCATAATTTGATGTAAGTCTTCATATGTAAAATAATTGGTCTTAAGAATTTATGTATGGGAAGATCTATGGATTTACCTTGTTTGCATGCTATCCTGAATCACTATTGTTGATTCAAGGAATTTGGCATGTCTATTTTTTATTCCCACTTAACATTAAGGGGGAGTGTTTGGGTGATAATGTCAAGTGGGATCTACCACTACAATACACCCCAATATTATTAAATTTTGTGAAATTAAATTGTTTTTTGAAGGTCATTCACATTTATGAGTGAAGCGGCCTAACCAATTCACCCACCCACATTGATTTTGGTGATCCCTCTCGGGATTGGCTATCAACAACATTTACATTTGTACATTCCAGTATTAAAGAATGAGATCAAAATATAAGACATGCTAGATGATCATTCTATAAACTGATCAAGATAAATATCTCTAGACATTGTAAGAGACCAATGGAGTGAATTTGAATTATTAGGTTAAACTCATGAGAATTCTAAATACAAATAGTGTTTTACCAATAGATTTTTTTCCTTCGGGTTTCTCCACTTAAATCTAGTGTTATCTATCTCTTTTTACCGTGTTCTTATTTTCTTTAAACTCTTTCTCGTTAGGATCTATTTTAAGCTATTTTTGTGTTTTATCGAGTGTACACCGTAATCTATAGTCATCGACATTCTAATGGTGGATCTGTAATCCATTGATTACATTTCCCTGCTAAATCTAACACTTAGAACTACATACCATAGCTAGGGATCAAAAACTCTAAAGATAGTGTTTAAAATGAGAAGAGGTAAAGGTAGAGCCTATCAACCACTAAACTATACCATGATTTGTTATTTTATGGCTATTTTCAAAATAAGAAACTTTTGAGACTAGGGTCTGATATGTTATTTCCTTTAATAAGTAAAGGATATTATCAGTTCAAACCATTTTCCTTGATAGTAAATGATGTAAATTATGAGTTGAAAACCATGTCTCTTATGGGAACTACATATTAAGGTTAGTGATCCAAAAATTTAAATATTATGTTTATATTGATAAGAGGTAAAGTTAGGATCCTAGCAACTAGTAAGCTATACCATAGGTTTCTATTTTATGGCTATTTTCAAAAATAAGAAACTTTTGAGTCTATGGGAAACACATAATATGTATCGATCCATTTAGAGGGTATGTAATGCAATACTTTCTCTCCATCACACATGGCCTATCAAATACAGAACAATTAAAATAAATGGATAAAACTATCATTCAAGATCCATGGACATAATGTTGAAATAAAAACAAATAATCCTAGCGGTCATTATCACATTCCATTCAATACGTACAAAATCTTAGCGGTCATTAAGCATTTTATCTCATAAGAACAGATGTGAATTATATGTTACAAACAATACATCTTGTGAGTACTACATAATCCATAAAAACATAGTAGCAACCCAAATCTATATACATATGGTATTTATAATGACTGGTAGTAATGGTGGGAGCCTAGTGACCACTAAACTAGAGCATGATCTTTTATTTTATCATTGTTTTCAAATTATTAAACTGTTGAACCTAGCATCCACTATGTCGTTACTTTCGATAAGGAAAAAATTCTTAGCATTTGCTAAGCATTTTCTCCCATAATATCTGATGTGAATTACATGTTTAAAATAATATACCTTATGGGAAATGCATAAGATTTCATCCCTTTGTATGGTATATAGTGTAGTTATTGTCTCTGTCAGTGTACATTCCAGCCAACCCGATATAATTATAATCAATTGAAAAAATAGTGATCTAAAGTCATCGAGATAGTGTTTACAATGACTATGATGGTAGGATCCTACCGGTCACTCAGCTAGGTCATGATTTATTATTTTACCGTAGTTTTCATTAAATGAAAATTTTTAAACTAACACGTCTTGTGTGTTGTTACTTTTGATAAGTAATGAAACTAAGTGTTAGGTAAACAATTTTTCTGATACAAAACATTGTGAATTATATGTTACAAATAATATATTTGATCAACAATACATATGGATTTATACCTATTGAGGATTTGTAGTGTATCACTTGTTTCCGCCATGGATAGTCTATCGAATATGATAGAATTATAATCAATGAAAATCACTAGTGAGCCAAAAGTTTACAGACAATGATTACAATGACAAGATGAAATGGTGGGACCCTAGCTTCCGCTAAGCTAGGTCATGATTTGTTATTTTATCACTATTTTTAAATTCTTAGTGTTTTTTACCCTCAATGGATATAACGTATCGAATGATAAATTTTTTCATCCTAAGAAGATTGGCACTATAAATAAGTTAACATAAGTTCAAACAATTTGGAATAAATTTCTTCAATTAGTATTTTAAATCTAACTTATAGTCAAAGTAAGAGAGAATAGACCCTTGTTTTAGTGGTAATCAAAAAACATTGTTAATAATTTTTTTTTTTATCAAATATGTTTAACCCACCATGTCCTTATAGAGAGAATTGTTTCCACAAAAAGGATATTGTGAAGAGGGCCATACTTATGTTTAGAAAAATTGTAATCATTCTCATTTGTTTTGATAGCTTGTTGTGGAATTTCCCACCAAGCGTTATGCTTAGAATATCATACTTAGAGTATTTATAGACATTAAAACATAATGAATAAAGTATTTCCTATATAGATATATTTCACATTGTCTTATATAACAAATAATGATGAGCTATCACTATCTTTGTTAATGTGATTTGTTGCTCAAATAATCTCCTCAAAATACCAAACAATATATTTTCTAACCACTATCCTTTAAACATGTTCATTAGTATTTTTAAAGGCATCTAATCTTCACTGCTAAAGTATGCCCAATATACACATAAATCACATCATCTTCTAAAACAAAAATACCAAACTACCATAAAGTCTCTTCAAAATACCAAAGATTACATCTTAATGTCCTCTATAGTTTATCATTAAATAGGTGTAAATGGCTTAAAAAATGTTTTAGGCTATTCTTTTATAAGTTTACTAGAAGTCTATCTACCACTAAAGTGTGTATTTTTAATGTTCCTATCATACCATCTATGGAATGTTATAGATTTTCTAGATCATATATAATACTTTCAAAAGGTGTAAATGGTTTTGTATGTTTCAATGCATCATAATTTGATTTCAAATTTCTATAAAAATTGTTATTATTGATATGATACACAAAATATGAATTATTATAACCAATTGAATGATGCATACGATGTCCTATCGAATCATAGTAGTCAAAGTAACCATTAAGTTAATTAGTTTGTTATGATACACAATAAATAAATATAGAGGGTGGTGTCTGCTAGGGTAGTATTTAAATTCCTTAACAAAGAATGTGAGAAAACACTTTAAAGTTCAAAACTACTATATTTTACTCTAAATATAGGTAAAATGTCTTCCATTGTTCACGATCCATTCGAACAATTCCATTCATCATAGGTGGTATTGGTTACAAGAAAAGAGATGAGGAATGGTTTGTTGAAATTATTTCCCCTAAAAATACCATGTCGACGTATGGTTGTTTTTTTTCAAAAATCACGAGGAAGTTGGTATTGTTCTATCATCAAAAGTTATTGATTTGGGGACACTACGTGTCCGGTCTAACACTTTGACTTTTAAAACAATAATTTTCTTATCATAGATATAGAGTTGGATGATTATTTGTTTAGGAAATGGGAAATGCATACCTCCATAAATAGTGGACCATAATCCTGTTCAAAATATGGTTGGAATTTTGGGATTCTAACCAATTCGGACAAAACTCAGTGTTCAAATGTAGAAGACATTCAAAATTGTATATTCGTAGTATTCAAAAATTGTATAGAAATGAGAAAACATCTTCTAGTTTGTCATTTCTTGCATATAAAAGGTTTTATTTCACCTCCAAAACATGCCAAGTTGTTTACTATGTTGAGGTGAACATATTTGACTAAATTGGAGATAGAACCATCTAAATAAAAATTTCATGGGTTGAAAAGGAATACTAAATAAACCGGGTCTTTTGCACCTAGTGTAATAGTAGACACAATTTATTCTTATTGCCAGAGAATAAAAGGAGACAAAAAAATGAGAGAAAAATTTCTACATTATTTGAGAAATAAACATCCGAGATAATATTGTATTGACATCCTACGGTGAATCCAATCTAATTAAAAAATTTGAATTGCATGAATCACACAACCACCGGTTGTCTATACTATTAGGTGAAGAGAGAAATCAAAAAATAAAATTTGATTCCCATATAAAGGTAAAAAGGAAAAACGGAAAAAATATCATGAGGTGGAAGAATTTCTTTACATTGCAGGCTCGAGATAATATTAAACAAATATTTTATGTCGCTTTAGAAGGAAATATACTAGCAAGGATGGAAGTCACAATTTTTTTTTCTTGTAAATGTGTATATCCATTCTAGCTTCCATCATCTATATCAGTTATTCCTTTGACTAATCCTTTCAATGTTGAATGTGTGATCACTGATTTTTGTAATTTGGCTAGTGATATTTCTTCCGATGTCATAATGGAGCTTCTAAAAGTTATCAAAACCAATGTGCTAGTTTGTATTATTATTGTTCTAATACCATTTGTTATTCAAAAATATTAAGCGACACAGTACAAAGATACATGGAAAAGGTTAAAGACATCGGATTATCAATTCTGGATGGATGCTATAGACTCTAAAATAGAAATGAGATATTTAAAATTTTGTTTCTTATGTACACAATATCTTTCATACACAACCATGACCATAATGATGATTATAGTGAAGAGGTCACTATGGATTGGATGGAGAAACTACCACAAAAATTAGTAACTGCAAGGGAAATTATCCTACAAGGAAACATCCAACCTTTTCTTTACGAAATATTTTATGAGTTCTAGGCTGAGATGTTCACTCGATGTTGTTAAAAAAATTCTCTAGTACTAGTGCTTTACAATGGCATTGTAACACTTTGTCAGATAATGGTGGATTCCAAATTATATTTTGTTTTTTTTTGAGACACATAGTCAAGAAATGTTTCTAAATAATTACTATTCTCATATGAAGAAAGTTTCATCTCTGAAAACAACTTCAACAAGTGATTTTTGTTTAATGGATTTTAACCTAAATATGTTACTTATATAATTATTGTTTATGCAGACAACCACAAAGATATAAAATTTGATGTACAACTATTTCATCGTGACGCTACACAACCAATTCAACATGGTGATTTACTTTCAATCATTTTATAAATATGTTTAATGAGCTCTATCTTCAATTGCCATGGTTTTCAATTTTTTTAACAAACTTATGTTTTTTATAGTTCAAATGATAGATGTGGAGTACACGGGAACATCTAACATGAATACGCTATCAAATCTAGGTATTTTAATCATTTGAATTTAGAAATAAAACCGTCAAGCAACCCCACACATTTATATGACAATAAATGATTATGAATACAACCAAAAACAAGACAACGTAATTGTGAAGGGTGTGGAAGTTTCCAACATGAATAAACACTCACAACCTGGTATGATATCCATGTGTATTTTACAACAAAATTATTTATAAGGCCCACAAATTTATAGGAAACAATAACTAACATACATTATTTTATATGCTTTGCATAGGGTCGAAGAAAAAGTTTAACAAAATAAAAAAATAACAAAGTACATAGAGCTTAGAGGAATCTATGCATCCATGTTCAATACATTAATGGTTTGACTAAAAAAATTACATTCGTCAATATCTTACTAATTTACAAAGGCATATTGTCTACAATGTTTGACTAATTCACTATTGCATACTGTATGCTTACATTGAATTGACATTATTATGGATTCAACATCATCATAAACATAAATATATACGGCTTGATCCTGCTCATACGTATGTAAAGTAAAACTTGGCTAGCCTCATTATAGGTTGTCGAGCTAAGTGCGGTTCATCCAATGATGGGATAGCCTCATGGTTGCAAATTATCATCAATAGCTAAGGACTATTTTACGCCAAATGTTTGTTCAATGAATATAAGCGTAGCCTAACAGACGTTAAATTTAAATTGTAACATAGAGAATAATTGATATTGTACTTACCATATCACCACATAAACCACTATTTTTATCCATTTAAGCTTTCATTTACCACACCATGAAATCGATTATGAATTGATTAATGTTTATTTCAAATACATTATGCTCACATTTTCAATAAAAATAAATAGATTATGAATTTATGATTTTTTATTTTAAATATCTTTTTCATCAATGGATCCGGCATCATGTAAAGGCGGTGTAATCCAATCCGCAATCTCAATCGGTAATTATCATCTGTAAGCTAAAATGTTGCTTATTTCAATTGGTTATAATTTATATGCAGCCATCGAAAATATTTTTTTTTACTTCCCTATAGGTAACAATAAGATTTATTTACTTATTTTGTATATGGAGGACCTTCTATATTGGATAAAAAAACATACAATAGGAATATTTCATTCAGGTCCAGATGAAAGTTGTCAACCTACAAGGCGGCTTGTCGAATTTTTTAAATAATTATCACCATATTGTAAACTAGGATTCTTGTCTAAAATATCATTTCTGCTAATGTTAAAAGATATCAATGGGCTTCAATAAAAAATATCAATTATATTGAATCTAAGACTCACTTAGGGAAAGGAACATTGCAATATAGTCGAGGAATAACAATAAGAGACCTAGAAAAGGTTTGGAGTAGAAATAATTTTTCATACAGTTCTAAAAACACATTGTGTATTACATTAGGTGCAAAGGGAAACCCTCTTGAAAATTTTATGGTGGGGATGAAAAAAAAACGCAAATATTGTAAAAATATAAATGGTTGATGGCCTATTTATACAAAAAATATCACAAATAGTGTCTTAGGAATTGAATGTGGTAGAGATCATAAAATAATTGGAGCAAGAAAATGCTAAATAACTATTTATCTTTTCAGAATGTTGTTATGATGGTACTACTTAACATTGTCAATAATATATACATACATATGTTATTATGAAATTACTGTGTAACTCTATTATATTATGATGATATTGTCAAAATATAAGTTGGGAGGATTTATATTTTCACTGATTATAAGTTGACAATATGATTGAATAACTTATGTGGTGAATTATCGAAAAAATTACCCTTGAAAAATTGTAAAATAGTTTTTTTACATTGTTCATAAAATAAATATAAAATTATATTGTATATAATTAATTGTTTTAAATATTTTTTTAATATATAAATAAATCTATAGAAAAATTGATTGTCACATCTATAATATTCAAGTCAAATGTGATGGGTATTTCAAATATTTGCAACTATTTTAAGGATAAAAACAATAAAGAAATATCTAAACGGGTATCAAATTTAACACCACGTTGTGGCCTTTATTACAACCATTGAAGGAAAACAAAAGATGTTCATTATCCTCGTATAAAATAGAAACATGTTCTATACATAACATGTCATAAATAATTCCTAGCGTCCGCTAGACCGTATAAAACATAAACATGCTCAGTATACAACAAAGCATTAATAATTCTTAAGCGGTCATTAGCTTTGTTTAAAAACATAGACTTTTTCTTTATATAACAAATCATAAATAATGGTTGGCACCACTAGCCCTTTTAAAACATAAACACATTCAGTAAATAAAAATCATAAATAATTCTTCGCAGTGCTAGCCCATGTAAAACATATACATGTTTTATTTATTCCAAAGCATAGAAAAATGTCTAGTGGACACTAGCCCATATAATGGATTCCAATATTTGAATTTTGGATTCTAATATATTGGACATTGGAGTGCGATAAATTCTAATACATGTGATTTATGATTCCAATATATGGGATTTTGGATTCCAATATATGTGATTTTGTATTCTAATATATGCAATATTGGAATCCAATATGTGCGATTTTGGAGTCCATATCATTCCAATATTTAACATTTAAGAATCCATAACAAGTAGTTTTGGATTCCAATATTTTCTATATATTTTTGCTTGCTTGGAATAGAATAAGTCTTGATTTAGTGAAATAAGTGGTAGAGGTTTGGTATATCGGTCTAGTAGTAAATAGAAATTTGTATATTTTTGGAGTTATAAGATCCCTCTCATCCACTTCCATACCATGTTGAAGGGTTCATTTTAAGACCCCGTCTGAAAAACTAGTTTAGAATGGGTGGTAAATCTCCAAAATTGACTTTCAAATTGATGGCTGATTTTTAAAACATTGTTTCATGGCGAATGAGATCGGCGAGTCGTAATTTTCCTAGATCTCATATAGTTGGATGGTCATCTCTCCCCTATTATATAGATAGGGTTTGACATCCGTCTCTTCTACATTATATGGATTATGATATACATTCATATCTCCCCTGTTAGATAGATAGGGTTAGACAATGGTCTCTTTTGTATTTTACGGATGGTGTTGGACTATCGTCTTTCCCATATTAGACGGATAGGGTTGGACGGTTATCTCTTTTGTATTGTATGTAATTTGTTGGATGGTCATGTCTCTCATGTTATATGGATAAATTTTCATGATCATCTCTTCTACATCATACAAAGAGTGTCGGATGGCCATCCCTCCCTTGTTAGATGGATAGGGTTGGACGACTATCTCTTCTACATTATACGAACTATGTTGGAAGACTATCTCTCCCTTGTTATAGAGATTGGGTTTGACAACCATTTCTTATGCATTGTATGGATTATGTTATATGGTTATCTCTCCCATGTTAGATAGATAGGGTTAGATGGTTGTCTCTCCCTTGTTAGACAGAGATAGGGTTAGACATTCGTCTCTTCCTATTGTATGGACCGTGTTGGATGGTCATATCTCTCATGTTAGATGGATAGGATTGGATGATTGTCTCTTTGACATTGGATGGTCATCTATCATTCTTAGATAGTGTTGAGTTAGATGATCACTTAGACAAGAAATAAATACATATAAAATACATTGGGCTATGTATTATACCTCAATGAATATTTGAACATTTTGATTATAAACTTTGGTGAAATGCATGCATAAGTTAATTTTTACATATAAATAGTTAGTAAAATGACCAATACAAATGACTTTTAAATGGAAATTTTATGCAAACCGGATGGCAATGGATTGCTAAAAATTCACCATTTCCAATTTCCAAAATCCTTCATATTTGCAATTTTACAAAAATTCGCACTAAAATTTTCCGTACCACGTTGCATTGAATTATAGTGTAAATACTTAATTATTTTTATATTGTTTGAATTTTTTTGTTTAGTTTTATTAAAACTCTAATTAACACAAAAAAATACAACAAAAACCAAAATATCATGGCATCCAGACTAGGCTTTTTCAAAACAAGTTAACGAAGGGGGAACCCTTTTGATATCTATGTAGTCACCATTTTAAATTATCAAAAACCCATTATGGTGATGATAAAATATCCCATTAAAGTTATTATAGAAACCCTGAAATTTTCACATATGAGGACCACACACAAATAGACCACTTTATTTATCAAACTCATGATGGAATCATTCAAAATCTTATAGATCTATGCGAAAAAAATCCTTCTAATTTCAACCATGAAATACTAGCCAACCTCATAAGCCAAGCTGAATTACCACCTTCTATAAGTTAACATGTTGGAAGCATAATGGAATGAAGGGGGTGAATCAATCCTATAAAACTTTTTTATCATTTTCCAAAACATACATTCAACATTCAAACCAATCACTTAATCATTCATGAACCATGTGAGCTTATTATGTGTGTATTAAACATTCACAAGTGCAAGAATTAAAAAGAGAGAACACATAACACAAAATATATGTGGGAAACCCTCAAGGGAAGAAAACCCACTAAAATCATTTCTTATATTACTCAAATAAATGAATTTCAATAATATTACACATCCTGTAAGATTTTTTTAGTGAGGCACCAACCCCATAAGGAGCACCAACCCCTAAACCTTTGTTAATATTACTCACAACAAAGGACTCCTATGAATATGAATCATCATAGGAGCTTTTGTAAATTAATGATCAAATAAAATATAATTCTCACACATTATTGTGATTCAAGTTCACATCCAAATACAATAAACCCTTATCCAAACAATCTATCTCCTATCTCTCTCAAGTCTTCTTCTTCATGGGTTAAATGTATCAATTTCCCTTACACATTGGATCCTACAACTTTCTTAGGTATTAATCCTCTTCTTAGATCTATTATTAATGCCTCTTCATTCCTAAGGTATTCATCAATCTTCTCATCTATTTTATTAACCCCTCTTCACTTTTTAATAGGTCATGCATAACCTTATGGACACCACTAATCAAAAATGACTCATTACATGCACTTTTATACCCAACACTAGCTTATGAACACCCTTACACCATACATGAAAAAATATGTTGGCAATCACAACTAAAAATCATAAAAATAATAGTATATAAATAAAAAAAAATTACACTAGGTCGGAAGAGGTCACAACAACATGAAAAAGCACCATGACTCTCCAAAAGCTCAAAACAAGCATTCCAAGCTCCAACGAATTCTCTAAAATATCCAAGGTATTATAAAATATTTTTAATGCTTAAGAATATCTAAAACATTAATACACAAGTATTTAGAATCATAAAAATCACAAGAATCATTTAAACATCCATCTTTACCATGAAGCTCTCCAAGAAGCAAAGCAAAGCCTAGTAGGTCTTCAATTCCTAGAAATTCATTCTTGAATACTGACCAACTTGACATAGAAAATCTCTTCATTATGACTCATGAAATATACCAATAGAATTTAATTTGAGTATATCTTTTTAAAAACTACATTTACTTCCAAATTTAAGTGGAACACCTAAAATATCGAATTCTACAACTACTCCAAACTGACTTTACGACACTAAAACTAGGTATTCAAAAAGATCTAGTTAACCTATCAAATAAAACCATATATCATTAGAAATTTATCTAGGTTTATTTTCCATTAAAAATCACTTTATCTTATAGATCCTAGTGGAAGGCCTTCAACCATGACAATCTCTTAAACTACTCATTCATGCTTATAGGACTAAAGAACTAGTCCCGAGAGAAACGTGATCCATAGAATGTAAATTCACTTCCATGATCAACCACCACCTAAAAATATCAATGGAACTTTTAGCAACATGTAAAATAATTAAGAATCATAGCTTACATGGATAAATCTTACCCAAAACTTGTGTTTCAGCCACCTTCTTAAGAAGGCCAACTAGGGATTTGAAGGACAATTTCTCTTAGACTAAAAAAATTCACTGTATCAAACCAAGACATCAAAAACATCATACCAGGTTTGAACATGCTTTCCATGACCAAAACCATCAACTCTATAAAGAAATTTCATCAAATTCACCTCAAATCATAAGACTAGTATTCTAGCTTTTAAGGCCAAAATCAATAGGTGACTTGACTTCAAGCACCTATAACTCAAAATTTATCCATTTTACCTACAATATGCTTTCCATGTATACTTATATAATCTCATAATAATTATTGAACAATTCACTTTTCATCCCAAAACTTCCATCTAAGCCCTAAAACTATAAAAACCCACAAAATTAGGGTTGTTCTCTCTTCCCAAAATATTTAGAACACCAGACCTACACCAAAATGAGATAAGACAAATTATATACACCCTTAGTCATAAAAAAATTCTTTCCCAACAATTTGGAGCCTAAAAAAATCATCTTTCTTTAGTCGTTATGCTACAAGGATTTTAGCTAGGGTTTTAACCAACTTACCTTCTTAACAATTGTTCATAAAAAAATAATGATTAAATGACCTCATTAATTTTATAAAACACTCTTATCTCAATGAGAAAACATCCCCCAAAACCTCTAGGTACCATACAAATTGTATGAGATCATTTGATCAAAATAAGTTGCCAATTCGAGCTAGTTTTTCCTTCTTCTCAACTCGATTTTACAAAAATGACATAACTTGCAATTTATTTGTCATATTGACCTAAAACATTTAATGAAGCATCATGAAAACATCCTATCACTTCTAAAAATCACCACATTTCTAAAATAGGCATGAAAATCTCTATCCACAGTGACTTATATGTGATTAATTAGCTTATTATCATTGTATTACTTCTCAAAGACCATGAAACACCCCAAAACCTCTAAGAACTAACCTGAAACTCTTCATACATGTTATATACATAATCACCATTATCCTACCATGATTCACCATGAATTTTTTTGTTATCCAAATTTTTTCTCCCTTTCAAGCAGAGAAACAACATAGATTGGACATGGAGCTTACAAACAGATAGATCATAGTGTGTGTCATTTTGTAGCCGAGGAAGAGATCTAGCTAGCCCTTTATTACTCAGATTTGTGGAGAGATGGATAACACCATTAAGAGGATTTGACCTATCCTCATTAATTTAGGCCATGCCTCTTCAACCAGGGTGAGAGGACCCTTAGTGTAACCTCTTTTTGATGAAGGAGATGGAGATATCCTTATTTTGCACAAATTTTATAAAGAAAACCTTGGGAAAATATGGTCAATAATCCATAATTTAACTCTCAAGAGTTTTCACTTCTAAAATATGGAGATATTTTCAACACAAGGCTAAGGTTACTGAAGACATTAAGAAAGTCTAATTGTTCTACATATTTTATTAAGTATATTTTGTTCCTTTATTGATACACAGGGAAAACAGGGGTAGTTAAGGGTGGATTCATGGTTTTGAATAATTTTGGTGGGAGATGAAGTGGGATAAAGTTGATTATATCAGATCTTTGAAGGGACTTCACAATAATGAACAACTCAACAACAAAAAGCTTTAGAATGGTTAATACATTCCTTTAACTAGAAGGTGTGCTTCAATGGATGCCTAGATTAGCACGTTTTCACATAATCTTTGAGACTTTAACACGAAGGCTTGAATTGAAATACTCAATTAAACACCAAAGTCTTTGATCAATCATGCCTAAGGTACACCCAAAGAATTACTGAGATAATATTTATCTACAAATGACAATGAATTGATTTTAAATTTGTTTATCTCATCCAAGATTAAGGCTCTTATTGAAATGAAATTACAAATACTATTAAACTATCATAGGGGTGAGATCCTGTGATTTCACAAAGATTTCGATGTAAGATTGCAATAGGAATGAAAGAAAATATTTGTAGACATTCTCAAACAAAGTAGACACAAATTTCTAGAGATTGGACACAAATTAATTTCAAAATTTCTTAGATTCATTACAGGGGAAAGCTTCCAGAGAAATCCCGAGTTCTCTTGAATGGTTATACATCTACAACCAACTCAACATGATAGAAAATTTAACATAGAAGAAAATAACAAGTTATCTCACTTTCTCATTAGGAAGACAGATTTCTCAATTTTTCTCTTAATAATTCAACCTCGACCTTTAGCAAGAGTATTCTCATAGCATTTATACATTTTTCTCACTCAATTTTCCCCCAAAAGAGAAGAATATTCGAGGGAACTTTGCTTGTTACCAATTTTTTCCAGAGAGCGACGTTCAACAAATTCAGATCCGAATGCTTCCAAGTGGACCAATTGTGAACTGATCACGTTTCTTGGGCCCTCGACTAATGACTAGGATGCCATGCCATAATTTTTTGGCAATCCTTCTAATCATTCTAATTCTCTCATGTGAGAGATCCCCTTTTTAATCATTTTTGAAGGCTCTGCATAGTTGGATATGAAAGGTTATCCTTTTCACTCTTGAGGAAACACCTTTTTCATCTTTTGTACCTACACTTTCATCATTTCATCCTTTTTACCTCTCTTTCCTCTACGATTCTAACCCGCATCCATCTCCTCTAGTAATTCTCATTTTTTATATGAGCTTGAGCAATTCCAACTTTAAAAATTGACCTTAACAATCCTTGAACTCAAAAATTAAGTTTTGAATCCATTCAATGGCACTTCAAAGACCGAGAAAACAAGGAATTTCATCAAAAATGATGAAAAACAATGCGTATTTGTATCTCCAGGGAATATTGGAGAAAAATGGTAGAAAAAAGAGACGCGATGCACAACAACCATTGATTCTTATCCTTTTCCACTTTATATCATAGCCATCCACATGTTTCCTTGGCAAAAATGCAAAGGAGAAACACAGAGGAAAGTCCTAAACAAGCACGGGCCTTCAACCTACCTAGGCCCAAGAAAAACACATTTTGGCCTTTGAAAAGTATCAGTGTAAAAGGAGCCATCAAAAGACTCCATGTGTCTTAATGACGCATTTTGAGATGGTCCCCAAAAGCAGAGACACCAAAAAAGCATGGGATCAATACATGTCTCATTCTAGCAAAGTTTGTTATAAATTTTTAAGGTTTAGTGGAAGGTACCATGTGTCTAGGGTCCAAGACATTTTTCTTTGGCCATTGAAAAGTCCAAGAAAAGGGCAGAGTGAGCAGAAGCCTCCAAGTGTCCTCCTAGCACTTCTTCAAAATAAAACTTAGAGGTCGGTTCCCAAACATGCTCGGTCCCTCCATGTGTCCTAGGATTTTAAAATTGATTTGAAAAGTTTAAGTATAAAGAAGAGCTTGTGGAAGCCTCCACATGTCTCTCTCTTCACAATTGTTAAGGTGGGACTACCGAGGTGGATTCTCAAATGAGAGTTAGCCCTCCACGTGGAAAAGCTTTGAGTCCGAAGTAAGCCTTAGAATTTTCAAAGTGCCTCATTGAGCCGCATCCAACCAAAAAGGGCCATGTTTCCACTAATGTTGAGATGTAAGTTTGACCTAGAAAAATACACTGTCAAAACTTTGTAAAATTTAGGAAAATCACCATTTGATCCCAAAAATGAATCTTTCTTCAAGGAAAGGGAAAATGGAAATATTATAAGGCCCAAATATGATCCACTGAGCCATATCCAATCACATTTTCACAAATATTTGGGACAAAAATTACAAGGACAACAAAACGTGATAGTGGAAAAAGGAAGAAAAGGAAAAACCTAAGTTTTACACCCAAGTTCTGAGACTTTTTCATGGAAAGAGGAATTAATAAAAAAATGCTGGAATTGTAAGTGATTCTCGACCAAAGAAGGTACTGATCATGGCAACCAAATGGAGGACATATTTTCCAAGCATCAATACGAGGAGATGAGAAAACATGACGAGACCATAAACCGAGGAATTTTAATGAAAAGCGGGGTGAGACTAATTTGAGCACCAAAATTGGTTCCAAATCGGGGATGGGCACTCCTTGTGAGTGCCATAAGAACAAATAGTATAATCAACACAAAAAATAGACCATTGGGCAACAGAGTCAAATAATAATCTTACATAGTAGAGAAACCATAACCATCCTCCAGAAAACAAACCGAGAAACCAACAAAACCAGGTCACCAAGGACTAGAACAAAAAAAACACAAAAGTAGAACGAGAACAAATAATTATACACTATATAATGGATTATACCTTGATTTTGAGAAATAAAGCAAGGAACTATTTCAAATGTCTACCATTAACAAGTAATTTCAGCAGTTCCCCATTTAAGTCTTTGAAGAAGAAGTTATTTTCACCAATTTGAATATCAATTGAATAAGTTCCCATCCACAATGCATCAAATTTACCATGCTTTCCCTTATCTTCATGCCTGTTATCCCATAATAGCACAAGATCCCCAATGCTAAAAGCTCTTGGAGTCACCTTCTTGTCAAATAACTTCTTCAACTTTTCTTTAAACTTCACATGTCGTTGATGAGATGCCCTTATTTCTTCATCTAACTCAATAATCTGATTGATTCGAGCATCATATGGACTAACTTCTTGATCTTCAATTTGTTGAAAAAACTGAAATGAAGACAATTGCAAATGAAGGGGCAGAAAATATTGAGTTCCATATACCAACTCAAATGGGCTTTTACCAATAGCTCTTTTGATAGTGATTCTGTCAGCCGAAATAGAAAACTTCAGCTTCTCACCCCACTTCCTTTTGTTTAGCTCCAATTTTCTTCTAATGATCTTTGAAAAGTTTTTATTGTTGGACTTAGCTTGTCCATTTCCTTGGGGATTGTAGTTAGAAGCATATGTCGATTGATCCCATACTATTTGCACATTTCCACCAAAGGTTTGCCTCTCGAAACTCATGGCATTATTAATAACAATTTTAACCTAAGCACTCCAAATCTGCATATGATTTGATTCATCATGAAGTCCATGATAACTTGGTGTGTTACTTTCTTGGTAAGGATTGCTTCCACCCACTTAGTGAAATAATCGGTGGCTACAAGAATCCATTGATGACCAAAGCCTTTGGAAGGATCAAAAATTTCACCAATCAAATCCATTCCCCATTATCTGAATGGGGCTTCAACTAAAATAGACTGCAAAGGAAGGGAGCACAAAGATTTCATTCTTCCGGAAAAATGCTGTCAACTTTCACATTTCCTAACCAATAGAGTTGTATCTTTGAAGATATTTGGCCACCAATAACTTGACCCTCAAGATTTTATGTCTTTGTAACTTTTCCAAAGAAAATGTCCCCACAAACTCCTCTATGGATATCAACAACTATTTTAGGGGCCTCAGGCTTCAGTAATGCATCTCAAGAGCACTCCCTCGGGGTTCTTCCAAGCTAACCCAAAATCAGTAATGACATATTTTTGAGAGGCTAAATTAAGAGATATTTTCTAATTTTTACTCAAATATTCAGGGCAGCATAGATGTCTGAGATAAAATATTATATCCTTATACCATTCAAAACTTACCAACTTTTTAGGGACATCCACCCTTTCTCCTTCTACTTCATTCACCTCAATAGTTTACAAGTTTCTCTCAGCCATAATCTTAGCTAGGCCTAAACCTCTTACCAATTTTGTGGTTTGAATATTCATGTCATACTCCTGCAACTTGTTCACCCATCTGAATCTTTTTCTTGAGACCTCCATCTCTGATAAGATGTCTTTCACCATGGTGTAGGGAACATTAGCAACAAATTTAGAGCTCAAGATGTATGGTCTAAAAACCTTTGTTTCTTTTACCAAGGAAAATGCTTGCTTCTCCATGATGGTGTACTTCAACTCAGCTCCTTGCAATGCCTTACTGAAAAAGGAAATTGGTCTCTCAACCCCTTCATCATCCTTTTACAACAAAACAAATGCAATGGTGTTTTCTGAAGAAAAATAAAACACTTGAAAAGGCTTCTTGTAATTTAGGGCTGCCAAAACAGGGGCATGCTTTAGTGCTTCCTTGATCCCATTGAAAGCTTGAATGGAAGCTTCTTCCCATTTGATAACTTGGTCCTTCTTCAACATGCTAGTAATGGGGATGGTTAGCTCAGCAAAGTTAGACACAAATATTTTGATAAAGTTTATTTGTCCAAAGAAGGATTGAATTCCCTTCTTAGTTCTTGGAATTGGAACCTTGTTGATGGCTTCCACTCTCTCGAGATCAATCATGACCCCTTCTTTGATACAATGTGACCAAGTAGCTTCACCTTTTGCACTCCAAAGTGTCACTTCTTGGGATTCAATGATATTCCATACTATCTATACCTTATCAGCATTCTCTCCAAGTGTTGCAAGTGATCATTTATTTTTCTAGAAAACACAGTTACATCATGTTGATAAATAGCAAGGAATTCATTAATATAACCAACAAGTGCTACATCCATTTCTCTTTGGAAAGTTGCTCTTGCATTCATTAAGCTAAAAGGCATCCTAAAATAGACATAAGTTCCCAAGGATTAGTAAAGGTAGTCTTTATTCTTTCGACTCCTTCACAACAACTTGATTATAGCTAGAGAAACCATCCAGTGGATAACAATTCAGAACCAGATTACCAATTGTAGCATATTATCCATGTTTGGCGAGAGGGTAATTATCTTTCAATGATGCTTTATTCAGTTCTTGAAGTCTACGCATAGCCTTATATCACCATTCTTTTTCTGGCGGTACTAGGTTTGTAACCCGGGATGAGTACCTTGTGGGCTAAATGATCCCTCCATCCCTCAACTTATTCAGATTATTCTTGCATCTTCAAATAAAGGAGCAGATTAATGGGCCTCATTTTTTTCCTAAAAGGCTTGGCATTAGATTCAAGAGGAATCTCATGTTTGAAAAAATCTACCCTCGTATGCCTTCAACTCGAGTAAGACCAAGCTAGGTAGTCTTGATATTCCTTTAGCAATTGAATATAGGACTTCTTCTCTTCCTTGCTAAGATTGCTTCCTAACCAGAGTTTAAGTGGTTTTCCTTTATACCCAGGTCATGGGCTTCCACATCTCTTGAAACTAACATAATTCTATTAATAATGCAATCAACATTATCAAAGTTTTATTCCAATGCCACCAAACCTCCGGGAATCATGTTTTTCTTCATCTGGATTATGTCTCTTGCCAAATAAAGTTTCCTTTCCTTCATCACCACACACCATTGGTTCCCAATATATATCTTCATCAAAAACTTGTCTTGGTTCTACAAAAAACCATTTCACTTGGGCATCATCATCAAACACTTGCCAATTTTTAACGTTATCGAGACGATGGCCTTGTTAGTATTTCAACATCATACTCACAAAATGGAGACACTATACAATTCCCAAATCTTGATCCTAGCACTGCTAACTTTTTTACAATAGCATTAAACTTTCTATCATGGTGCACAATATTAAAAGAGTCAAAAATTTCAATCAGATCCTATAATGCATGCATGTATTGTTTCATTCTCTAATTTTCTTGACAATCAATTCGAATCCCATTTGACAATGATATCCTTTATACCATATTTACATGTAATTCTCAAGCCTAATAATAGTGCTTCATATTCAGAAATGTTGTTAGTGCATTCAAATTTAAGTTTGAAACAAAATACAAACACTTCTTGGTCTCGAAGAAATCAAAACAATGCCAAAGACCATTTCAAAACTTAGAATGGCTCTATCAAATAACAAGGTCCAAGGTAAACCTACTTGTTCAAGACATTTACATTGATCAATATTATGTTCTTTTCCATAAGCAAACCCAACAAATTTATTTGCATCTACATTAGTAGACAAAACTTCATAAGAATCATTCTTGGGATCTTGAATGAGGTGCAACATATTTTCTCTCCATACTGCTTTACAAGGCTACCTTTAATCAAAATGGTGGAAAAACGCATATCCATCCGAACACTTCCACCAACACTTACTGCAACCCACTCTCTTGATAATAACATGTCTCATTCGGTAGGGTAATCAATAATGACAACATCAAGTTTCAAGTTCTTACCCGGATAAGTGTAAGTTATACCACCAAACCTTCTACACATCCTACAATAGGAACCTCTATAGAATCCATTGCAAAGGTACACTTGTCATAGGTTGTTGTCACTTTAATGTTCAATTCATTCATGACTTCTAGAGGAATAACATTGCATGATGCTCGGAATCAAACATACAATTGTGTAGCAATGTGATCTTGTCTTTAATAATCATTGTTGTAAAAAATGGATCAACATTTAACGATAATCAACTAAATATGTCTCCAAGTAAACTTCAAGTGGCTCACCTATCTCTTCTAATGCTGGTGGTTTTTCTAGGTCTGCAATGGTTGGAGGAGGAGTATTTACATTATTTATATTTCTACCTTGGGCACTCTTATCTTCCTCCAACCCCAAATACTCAAAATCCCTCTTCTTGTGCTTAGGAATCCTAAGTAGTTCCACAATTGGGACATAAATCTTGATCTGAATCAAGACTTGGGTAATTTCATATGGAATGTATTTGGGAAAAGCATCATTTGGAGAAAGATTGACAAACTCATTAGATGGCATAAGATTTTTCACATTTTGGGCATGGGTGGCAACACCAGTTCTACTTGATACAAAAAGGCTTTTTCCATATGCATCTTTCTTTGGAGTCTCTTTTGGAACATTAGTGAGAAATGGGGTATTTAGTTTGGCTTGAGGCCCTACCCCTTTAACAACTTTACTTCTTATGTTATACTCGTTTTCTTGGGCCACAACAACATTCATTAGTAGATATCTATCCTCTTACGATGGGATTCCTCCACCATACGTCTTAATCATTAGAGCTCTTAGGTACTCAAAATAATTATTAGGATGTTCAAATTCTTGTACCATATCTATTTCTAGAGCATGAGAGGGAGGAAAAGAGGTACCTAGTGAATATAGTCCCAAAACTTGCATCAGCTTCTTGCACTTATGAGCTTAGTTGAAGTTTTCCTTATTGTGAGCTTATAGAGCAGTCCACCATGCATGCATCATCATCAGTGTTATCATCATCATCAACTTCTTCAACTTTCTGATCTATTTCACATGGTAGGTGGGGTAAGAAGCATTTTTCACACCAATTCATTTGATTTGTCTCTTCAACAACAACAACTTTGGAATTTAGAGGATCATGTACTACTCTATTTTCCCTAGCTTGGGGTTGTCTAGTTCCCATGGGTCCTTTACCTCTGTCATCAGACCTATGATCATTTCTAGGATGATTTACAAGTCTATCTTGTCCTTGTTGCCTATGCTGACCCTGAGAACCTTGTCCAATTCCTTTCTCTACCCCGCGCCACTTGTAAGATATTTTTGTGACAGCCTCGGCCGTCCTTACAACTTCCACATGATCCATAGCCTTACTTGATTGAGGCTTCTCAAGGTTGATCAGTTTAACACCTTCCCTCTTAGGATGTTTTCCAACTACTTTAATGGTGTTCTCAATTTGTAGAGCCATGGTAAAATTCTACCTCAAAGTCCAAGGGTTCTTATCCCTCAAATAGTAAGCAACTTTCTTATCAAATGCATCCGAATACTTTATCAGACATGATTCATCACATGGCCTCAAATTAATAGGCATTCTTATTATATTGAAATCATGCATTGATTCATTAGGATTATTTTTATATTTTAAAACTCTCGATAAAAGAAACTAGGGTTTTTATCACCATACTTGCATTCTAAAAGCACTCTTCATCTCTCGTCCAGGAGTCAATGGAATTATCTAGAAGAGATTTATACAAGTCCCTTTCATATTCTTCTAGAGTATGGATAAATAATTTGATGTATACATCCTCAAACTCTATTTCAAAGTCCTCTATCTTAATGAAAAAGAGTTTCAAGTGTTGATCACAAGTTATTGCATTATTTCCTTGAAACTTACGTAATTTGTTTCTTACATCTTGTGGCACAACATTTGGATAGCCGACCATACCTCTAAAACTAATGGGACCAAAAGTATTAACAATTAAATGAGGTTTGGGTGGAGGTTGGGCCATATTATTTTGAGGAGGTGATCTTACATGAGAGAAAAAATGATGAGGAGGGAGGGGTCATGTGTGGTACAGGGATGCAATTTTCAGAATGACTACCCTCTAAAGGCTCTATCTCTTGAAAAACTATATTACATTTTGAAAAATATAGGGGATTGAGAAGCAAATGTTTCAAATATAGATGAAAGACCCTCTCCGGATGGAGAATTCAATTTAACAAAGAGACTACCTAATTCGAAGCACTTGAGGAAGTATTGTAATCTTCAATCACAGGCTGATCAATCTCACCAATGGAGATATCTTTTATTGATGCTTGATCTCCAATAGCCTTCAAAATTCTTCTTCCTTCCTTCAATTAGACTTTCCCAACTCTTGAAACAACCTTCTACTAGGGTCCTTGGTGAAGAAAGATCTTCTTCCTTCCATATTTGTAGATATTAATGACAAACCTTAGTTGATATATGTTAAGACATTGGTATTTATAAAGAATTTAAATAGCATAGATTCACAACTAAGGATTTTCACCTTAGTTTGTGCAAATGAACTATGAAAGCCCTATCAAATGTCTGTCAATACCAGATTCATGCAAAGATTACAATATCTACTCTTTTTTTCCCCAAATTTATCAATGATGATACAAATATTCATGCAATAACTATATAAGCTAGAAATATTGCACTCAAAACTCACAAATTTGAACAATTCTTATAGATCGAATCGATAATGATGTTTCAAAGAATGTGTTAACACTTTAAAAATTTGTAAAAAGAATCAGCAGGGTCTATACACATACACCTTTCTTTAAATACTTCAAAGAGTCCCCGACAGTGATGGTGCCACTAGTGTTGTTGATAGGACAAATGGATATGAATTGGAAACAAATCAACAAATCATCCTCGGCAACACAAATCATTCCCCAAAAATGTTGCCACTAATCTTTTTGATGGGCCAAATGGATATTAATTGGAAAAAAATCAACAAATCATCCTCGGAAACGTAAATCAGTCCCCAAAAATGTAAATCATTCCCCAGAAATAGTGCCACAAGTGTTGGTATCCAAATTTGTTCTCCCTTTCAAGTCGAGAAGCAACATAGATTTGACATGGAGCTTAGAAATAGATAGTTAATATTGTGTTTCATTTTGTAGCTAGAGATGAGATGTAACTTGCTCTTTGTTACTAAAATTTGTGGAGAGATGGATAGCACCTTTGAGAGGATTTGACCTGTCCTCACTACTTTAGGTTGTTCCTTTTCAACTAGGGTGATAGGACCCTTAGTGTAACCTCTGTTTAATGAAGGAGAAGGAGATATCCTTTTTTACACAAATTTTATGAAGAAAACCTTTGGAAAATACGGTCAATACTCCATAGTTTAACTCTTAAGAGTGGTCACTTCTAAAAGATGGATGTATTTTCAACATAAGGCTAAGGTTATCAAGACATTAAGAAACCCTTATTGTTACGCATATTTTATTTAGTATATTTTTTTCCTTTTTTGATACATAGGGAAAACAAGGGTAGTTCAGGGTGGATTCATGTTTTTTGAATAATTTTGGTGGGAGATGAAGTAGGATAAAGATGATTATACCAGATCTTTTAAGGGAATTCACAATAATGAACAACTCAATAATAGAAATCTTCAAAATGGTTAAGATGTTCCTCCAACTAGAAGGTGTGCTTCAATGGAGGCCCAGATCAAGCATGTTTTCACATAATCTTTGAGACTCTAACACAAAGGCTCGAATTGAAACACTCAATTAAATACCAATGTTTATGATCAATCATGCCTAAGGTACACCCGAAGATTTATAAATAATCTTTATCAACAAATGACAATGAATTGATTTTAAATTTTTTTATCTCATCCAAGATTAAGGATCTTCTTGAAATGAAATTACAAATACAATTAAACTATCATAGGGGTGAGATCCTATGATATTTGTTGTATATATTTACCCCCGGGTAAATAGAAAACCCGACGCAAAGGGAAAGCGGGTTTCGGAGGCGGAGAAACATGGCGCAGAAGCATGTCGGAGGGGTTAAAAAACCCGACACCAAAGAACATGTCGCAAGGGTTGGAAAACCCGACACAAAGGGAAAGCGGGTTTCGGAGGTGGAGAAACATGGCGCAGAAGCATGTGGCGAAAACATGTTGAGGCATCCTCCAAACCCGATGCAAATGCAGAGGAGAACCCCGAACCCGACAGGCAGAAGACCCTGACGCGGGAAATATTCAGATCGCCATAACTTTTGACAGGGAGCTCGGATTCATGCAAGGTTGGAATTTTCGGAAAGCTCTCGACGTCCTCTACCCAACTACGACTGGATATCTTTAACTGGTGGAAAAAGTTCTTAAAATGCAAAAATATAGTTCGCCATATTTTAAGGTTGTTGGGGATCTCACCTACCGCCATGATGAGGAGTTAGGTGCAGTCTTGGAGGTAGTTGAGGGAGCTCCGAATTCTTCTCTTCTCCCTCATTTTTCTTGTATAAATGGCCGGGAGAGGCTCTAAAAAATGGTTAGGCATTTTTCGTTTTGCATCCCCTCTTCTTCCCTTGCTTGCAAGAGAATTCGTGGAGCCTTCAAACCTCCCATATGGATTGTAATACTATTTTTTGCCTCTTGGCCACTGCAATGTATTGAATCGATCCTTGAGCAATATATGTATGTCTGTGATTGATCCTAAACCCTCTCATATATTCATTGCTGTCATTTTTGATCTCTTATTGCATTTTGGCTACCTGTGCATGGTGTTATATTGCATTTATGTGGTCTGTGTTTAACTTTGCAAAACGGGTGTCCAACATTCCTCGGTGCATCACCTCCGTAGTTTAGGTTTTATTTTTATGCATTCTCTACCCTGTCTCCTTGGCAAGTTAGATTAGGTTTTTTGGTAAACCCTCTACGTTTTATTCGTGCATCTGAACAGAGGAATAGGAGCCGGCCTTCATCCGGAGAGCTTTTCTCGATTTCGCAAGGTCCCACACTTGGGAAAAGCTCCATGTTGTGCAATCGCACTGAGATTCTCAACCGATCACGTTGCAGAGTCCCAGGGGTGCTGCGTTTCGACACCAACAGTTTTGGCACGCCCGGTGGGACCAAGAGGTCATTCCATCAAAATTTGAAGGAGTTTTCATGAAATTTGCACTAAAAATTGTAGTTTTTACAAATTTCAGATTTTGCACCTCCTAGCCTGAACTCCGAAATCATTTTTCAAGGGTTTATCTTGCTCAAAACAGGTCAAAATTTCAATAGTTGGTAGATCTGAGGGTAATATTCAAAAGGGTATCTTTAGTTTTTTGATATTTTGATTTTCAAATTTTGGGTTTTTTGTGATTTCGGGTTTTCGGGATCCGAGAACATCAAAGCAGCAATTCGGGTTTTGGGGGATGCATTACATGGTCCTATTCCCGACAGCAGTGATTTCAGGTTTTGAGGGATGTCGGACATGTTCCAAGTTCCGACACATAGCAATTCAGGTTTTGTGAGTTGCATCGCATGACCTGAGTTCCGCCTATACTTTTCGGGGATCCGCAGCTGCGCAACAAGGCCCGAATTCCGATTTGAAGATTGTCTCCTCTGGGTCCTTCAAATTTTAAATTATATTTTCAATATTGTCAAGTTTGGTGTGTAACTTGGCAAAATCCATCCTTTTAGAGGCTTGTTCTCTAACACATCTGGCGACTCCGAAGGGATAGAGTTCAGCGGTGTAGCAGCACAAGTTGCCCAGGCACATGAGAAGAATTCGAACCAGGTCTAATACTCAAGAAGAAGGGCTAGTTTTCCACTTGCAACTTTCACCAGGAAGAGGAAGGAGAGGAAGAAGACCACAAAGATCACCATCTCCACCTAACAGGAATTTGTCTACACCTCCACCTCAGAGGCCTTTTCTCGCATCAACCAGGGTTCTTAGGCCAATCATAATGGCGCATCTACCACTGAATCCCTTCGTAAATTTCACGGGCGTAGTCCACTTTCCCTAAATGCTCGTAATCAAATTCCATTGCAGTCTTCAAAGAATATACCCTTTTTCATAGGAGAAAATCATACTACTCCTATTGATCACATCTAGGATATTGCTAATGTATGCGCAATCCACGAAATAAATGAAATGGATGTTGCAGTCAAGTTATTGGCTTCATCTTTCAAAGGCAAGGCCTTACAATGGTTTAGGAGCCTCACAGCAGGGTCCATTACGAATTGGAACCAACTTTGTTCAGCTCTTTGCAACCAATTTGGGGAGAGGGCGGATAATTTGTCTTTATTGGAACAACTGACAACAATTAAAAGGGCTCCTAACGAGCAAATGACAGATTTCAATTTCAGGTTCCAACAGACATGGGACAGGATCCCAATAGCTGTTAGACCAACTGCCGAAGGAGCATTCCTTTATTTCTTAAAGCCTATAAATTCAGACATAGCCATGATGATCCAATCAATGGGAGGAACAACGCTACCAGGGGCCTACGACATAGCTATCGGAGAAGAGAACTGCTTTGATCCAAGTCGGCAAGCTTGCACCAAGGCCATCAATGCCTCTCTATCTAGAGATGGTAAATCCTACAACCACCAAGCACCGAGTTGAATCCCATTCCAACTCCTAGAAATCAAAGTAATAATGAGGCATCCACATCTTTAAATACTTCAAAGGAATTGCAAGAGGTCATGAAGCAACTGCAGAACCTTGGAAATGAGCTTGTGACTATCAAAAGACAGCAAGCTCAAAGTGCTAGACCGTATCAGCCTCAAGCACAGTACCAAGCTAGGCCCTCATACCAACAGAATAGACCACCAGCTCAGGCTACAAATCAAAACCAAAACCAAGGACAACCTCAAGCTGCCAGGCCATTTCGACCGTATGATCCAAATGCAACGACATCCTCAAGAGCCTTGGTTCCAATGCAAAATAACATGGCACAGAGTATAACTGGTGTTACCCTTGCAATCTACCCCACAATCAGTCAGCATGTTTCAATGGTGCACTGAATCAGGCCTTGATGGTGCAAACCATTGGTGTTCCTCAAGAACCAAGCCAAGAAGGGAATCAACAGCAAGAAACACAACAAGAAGGACCTCCAACAGAAACCACATTGGCCAATTGGCAAACGGAAGACTTCTGTGGAGTTAACCAACAGCCTTTTCAAGGTGTGGCTGCCAACACACGGTCAAAGAAGAGAAACATAGAAGAGGGACAACCATCTAATCCAGTTGTTTCTCAACCCACTCTTACACAACAAGGGGTCAGTAGACCAAACGTAGCTCCAAATGTGCAAAATCAACTTAAAGTACCTGTTGTAGCAACACATGCACCTGTTCAAGCTCTAGAAAAGGTTGCGCCAAGTAAGGGACAACAAAAGGATAATTCATCCCCTTTCAACATCATCGATCAAATGAAGAAGACACATGTGAACATTTCCATGTGGGAATCACTTGCGATCCCGGGAAACAAGATTTATTACAAGTCTAATGATAGCTAATTGGTCTGCCACAAATGTATCAAACCAGGGACATGAGAAAGTTCTCACTAATGCAGTGCAACATGATGGGGGCCAGACAAGGAAAAATTTGAAGCCTCCACCATTCTATGTTTCATTGATTGTTGGAAACCACTTGGTACACAACTGCATGATAGATTCAGGAGCAAGTAGTTCAGTGATGCCGAAGCAAATAGCGGATCAACTGGGTCTGAAGTACGAGCCAATGCTGAAAGGAGTAGTGCAACTAGATGGAACGGCAGTGGGAACAGTTGGGGTCATCAAGGGGTTAAGCCTAACACTACATTCCTGTCCTAATGTTACAGTTCTGCAAGATGTGTCTGTGATTGACCTTCCGCCACTCTTTGCGTTGTGTCTATCAAGGGACTTCACTGCAAAAATCGGTGGATATTTATCTGCAGATTGGTCACACATGATTTTCAGGACAAGGTATGGAGCTAAAGCAACAATCAGATCAGAATCAATTGCCAATTTCCATATTGAGCCTTATGTACCAGGTCCTATCAATGAAAATTGCTCATTTTTTGATCAGGAGGAGTGTTCAAGTGATCTAGAAGAAGGTACTAAGGTCGAGGGAGTTCCTGATTTAACTTTGGATGAATGGGCAAATAAGAGTCATGAATTTGACCCATACAAAGAAATTGAAGAATCTGAATTGGGCGTGTATTGTATACACGAAGAAAATTCACCCATTCCTAACATCATTTAGCCTGAACAAAAAGATGAAGACAAAGTTTGGAAATTATTCTTCGATGGTTTGAGAAGCAGACAAGGTGCTGGAGGTGGTGCAGTGTCGATTTCACCATAAGACATAAAGTATTATTCAGCTTTTCATTTCCACTTTTCTTGTTCAAACAACACAGCTGAATACGAGGCATTAATTCATGGACTTCATTGGGCCAGGAAAAGGGGCATAAAGAACTTGCAGGTGTTTGGAGATAGCGAGCTAATCGTCAACCAAGTTAGGGGACAACATGCTACAAAGAATGACCTGCTAAAGAGCTACAAGAATAGGGTATGGGACCTCATTGAGGATTTCAAATCTTTCAGCATTGTGTCCATACCCAGAAAAAAAATGAAGCCGTAGATAGGCTCGCAGCAGTTGGAGCAACGTTTGATGTGGTTGACAACATCAGAAGAGAAAAAACGCAGCCACATATTCATGTGGTTGTGAGGCCAGCAGTTCCAGATAATAACACAAGCTGGTAGGTGTTTGAGAATGATCAACAGATCATCAATTTCTTACAAGAAGAGGCTGAATTCTTAGCTAGAAATTAGGACAGATTAGAGCAGCAGTATGGGGATCAAGTAGTGCAACTGCGGACAAACAAGCTTCCTAAGGGTTTAGTAACATTGGAGTCTATCTTCAACCCTAATGACTAGTTTCGTAAGGAAAAGGCTAACATACAGGTCAAGAGAGAAGATTCAAAGCCAATTTTGGTTGGGAAGGAAAAACACTTCAAATTGGTAAAGTGGCCACTGAACAGGAGAAATCAGATTTCATACAACTTTGCCAAGAATTTCCAGATGTCTTCGCTTGGAGCTATGAAGACTTAAGAGGATTCGATCCAAATTTGGCACAACATACCATAGAATTGGATCCAGATGCTAAGCCCATCAGGCGAAGAGACCAGTCAACCCTCACATTGAGCCTCTAATGAAGAAAGAGCTTAATAAGCTAATAGAGGCAAGCATTATATTCCCGATCAAGCACTCAAGTTGGGTTGTGAACTTGGTTCCGGTCAGGAAGAAGAGCGGAGAAATTAGGTTATGTGTGGACTTTCGAGACCTCAATAGGGCATCTCTCAAAGACCATTACCCACTCCCTTCAATGGAACAAATATTGCAAGTAGTATCTGGTTCAGAGAGATTCTCTCTCCTAGATGGCTACTCAGGGTATAATCAGGTGATGGTGAAAGAAGATGACCAATTCAAGACAGCTTTCACCACCAAATGGGGCACATATGCCTACAAGAAGATGCCATTTGGCCTATCAAATGCTGGAGCCACCTTCCAAAGGGAAATGGATATGGCATTCAAGGGGTTGATCAATAAAATAGTTCTGATATATCTTGACGACATCACTGTATTCTCAAAAAATGCAGCGGATCACCTCTTTCATTTGAGGCAAGTATTTCAGAGATGTAGAAGATTTGGGGTATCATTGAATCCCAAAAAATGCATATTCTTGGCTCACGAGGGAAAAATTCTAGGCCATATTGTTTCAAAGGAAGGGTTAACGATTGACCTAGAAAGAGTTGAAGCAATTCAAGCATTGCCATTGCCAAGTCATAAGAAGGCTCTTCAAAGCTTCTTAGGAAGGATCAATTTTGTCTGCAGGTTTGTTCCAAACTTTGCAGCTCTCGTAAAGCCAATAACACTAATGTTGAAGAAGAGCATGGCATTTAAGTGGACATCTGAAGGAAAGGAAAGTTTTGAGGCAATAAAAGAGGCTATATCTCAAGCTCCCACTCTCGTCAATCCAGACTTCTCCAAGGACTTCGTGCTATATGCCTTCGGTGGTGGAGACACAATTTCTGCAATCCTGGTCCAACAAAACAAAGGAGGATTAGAACAACCAGTTGCTTTCTTCAGTCAAGGCTTGGAGGAATACGAAACAAGGTACTCTTTCATTGAAAAGCATGTCCTAGCAGTAATCAGGAGCTTAAAGAAATTCAAGCACCTAGTCTCAAACAACAAAATCCAATTGTTGGTCTCCCATGCGGGAGTCAAGGACTTCCTTCTAAACAAGGATCTGAATGAGAAACGTGCAGGATGGATAACTCATGTCATGGAGTATGACATCGAGATCAAGGTCACAAAACTAGTACGTGGGAAGGGACTATGTGAACAGCTAGCCTTGAGTCAACAAGTTGAAGTAGGTGATGAAAAAGAGACTACCTTGGTACTACAGGATGGTCAAGAACATGAAAATGATGATGTGCCTACTCCTTGTTGGACTCAGAATATGATACACTTCCTACAGATAGGACTATGCCCTCCAGAAATGAGCAAAGCAAAGAGGAGATACTTCAGATTACAAGCCATTCCATATGTGCTTGTTAATGGTGTTTTGTTCAGGAAAGACATCAATGGAGTTCTATTGAGGTGCATTGGGACAGGTCAAATTAAGAGGGTGTTACGAGATTTTCATGATGGAGATTTTGGCGAACATTTTGCCCCACGAGTAATGTGACTCTCAAGATAATGAAGGCGGTATTATTGACTCTACAAAGTGTTCAAGATCTTATACATGGATAAGAAAGTGTAAGAAATGTGCACTCTTCACAGGGAAAGAAAAACTAGCAGCACTTCCATTGCACCCAATCTTGGTTGACCAACCATTTCTGCAATGGGGATTGGACTTCATCGGGGTCATCAACCCAAACT